>JAJEKB010000948.1:0-42893 GCA_022393335.1 Macrotrachela quadricornifera
TTATATAGATAGACTTGTAGAGAGTTTTTTGGTGTTCATTTTGGTACAGAAATCATGAATTTTCGTTGAGAAATCCCGGATTTGTGATTGACATACGATAGATCCCTAATAAATCGCATTGATATTCTTTTCAATAAATGCTATGAAACATGAATTCTCATTTATCGGATGTGTTAAAGCATTTCGAATGATAACTTCACCATTTCTCAATAAAAATTCATGGTTTCAGTACCAAAATGAACACCAAAAAACTCTCTACAAGTCTATCTATATAAGAAAGCATTTTTTACCAACACGTTTCTCTCTAATATCTATAATATGTTCGTTCTTATATGAAAACGTGAGATCGTTGAGTCTCCTCTAAAATATACTAGGGATATGAATCCTTAAAGAGATGATCATAACCTTTTCCTGTCTACACAACGATACTATTCCCGGCTCAAAGTGATTTAACACCTAGGAATGTTTCCTTGTAAGTATGTCTTTCTCATGCTAAGCATTAATGAAAGTATCAAATATAATTTTTAGACACCACAATTCATTTAATTACATGTATATATATTAGACTTCTCATGTTAAAATATTTTTTCCAAATTTACCTTTGCTAATGCATGTTTACTTTCTTTATTCACTGGCAATTGTGAACATTTTTTACAAACATAATGATACACACATTGACGGCATTTATAGTATTCTTCGCCGTTGATTCCAGTATCAATTGATTGTCCGCATGAGATACAGATGATCGGACTACAAGTATTATATATACATAAGAAATTAATGAAAAACAAGCGTTTTGTAGAATGACAATTGATTAAATGATTTACTTTTGTAAATTGTTGTTGCTAGTGGATGCTGACATGATTTTAGTTTTATGTATAGGTCACTGTCTTTTTTCGATTATTTATAAAGCAATAATTACATTGCATCGGTTGATTGAGCACATGCGTCATGCTTGGAAATTTTCATAGTAATTTTATCTATTAAATGATTATTAATTATGAAAATAATCTCAAAATTAGTTTCATATAGACTTTTTACAGCATTCTTTATTTGAAAATAGTGAAAAGCACACATGCGGGCACTATTTAAGGAGAACAACCGTTTAAGGGAAAATATAGGTACCATTGTAGAAGCACATGGAATCATTTAATGGCGACTGGTTTAGCACAAAAAAAGTTAACCATAAATAGAATATATGGACTTTTGAACAATAGAATTATGTAGTATTACTCTAATTTTATCATAATATATTCATATTTGAAAATTTTGAGAGTACATTTAAATGCTCAACTTGTCTTACCGATTTACTCCTGTGTTTTTATTGAGATATTTTTTAAGGCCGAATTTAGGTTATCCTATGAGATAACTCGAAATATTAAGAATACCTTGCTCAAACATGCGAAACGACTAATCTCATAGCATAAGTCGAAATACTAGTTGGGCGAGTAAAAATATGTCAATTAAAAGAAGCGACTTATCCTATGAGATAACTCGATTCTTATGACTGAACTAATTTTGTTCAGTATTTCGACGTATTCTACAAGACAAGTCGATTTACCCCATAGGATAAGTCAAAATACTAATGCGAATTAGTATAAATGTCTCAATTGAAAATAGTGATTAATCCTGTATGATAAATTGACTGGTCTCATGGGATAACTCAAATTCTTTGCAAAATGGAATATCTCGATGGCAGACTACATCTGTTTAAATTCACAAAAAATTCTGTACTGGTTTTATTTTTTTCAATTATTAACATATTTTTAAGAGTGATTTAATACAACAGGATGTGTTCCGATGCATGTGATCAAACAGATTTACCATATATGCCTCTATAATGGTTTCTATATTTTTCATTAAACGATGCCCACATAAGGTTCACGTCTATTTAGCGTTTACGTTCCGCTGCATTTGCAATATATTAAGAATAATACCTAATATAACTACAGCACTAATAATACCTACGGCACTTCGGACAACATTCGGTTGTTAGGAAAAGTTAGATACAATGAAGGATATATGTGAACCAATAATACCATCAAGAGAAAGAGTATAACTAGATGCATTTGAATCGGAAGAAAAAAAAATGAATATTATTCTTTAGCAAAGGTTTGTAATAAATAGTATCCACGTCTTAATTATTCTAACGATGACTTTTGTGTATTTTTTCTTGAAAAGTCATTCTTAAAAATATAAAACCAATAGATCCGTTATTGTAATCGTCAAATGCATTTTAATCTTCTAGCCATATCCTATTACCAATAAGTTAACTTTGTAAATTTAGAATGTGAGTCTTCCAGGAACTTGGCAAATGAAGTGTAAAATTATTCAGTGTCCTCTGTTCAATATAGAGTTGGAGTTCTGTCAAATTTGGGAAAAGTGATACTTAATAGACATCATTTCATGCAACCGCTGAGTTACATATCTTGCTTCCCAAAATGCGCACAATATTTCGAGCAAGTTCAAACTAGGTGGGAGAGCAATCATTTTTGCTATTAATCGAAGAACTTCAGGCCGAAAATCGTTTATTGCATCGTTCAATTGTATTGTCTGTAGATTGACAAGTTTTATACTTTTGTTCAATTCGACTCTAATCGGCAGTTACTCCTTAGAGCCGACTTGCAATATTTTCTCGTGAAAGACCATGAGGAAAGTGGTATTTGAGCATATTGACTCTCTGTTTATGAGAACCTATCGAAACGAATATTTTTAATTAAAAATCCGAACTTTTTGAAGATCAGAATCATTTAAAAAATGGAAGTAATTAAAACGAATCGTTGCTTACTAATTTTTGCTAAATTTTTGTGTTGTAATTAGAACTAATAATATTGAAGGCTCCTCAAGTAAATAAAATCTCAATGACTAGATCTATCATTTTAAAATAATTTCGATTATAAATTCGAGTCAAATAGTAAAGATATTCTAAGAAAATTTCGGGACATAGTATGTTAAATTATACTTTACAAAAGAGTAGAGCTCGAGGGCCCACCATCTGTCATTCTCTAACCTCTTTATTCAGCGTGTTGCACGTTGATGTAAATGATCTTCTATTGTCTATTATATAGACCTTATATCTTTTGGATTCTTCAGTGCGGCTCCCTATCCATCGTTCTATTATAGTTATTGTTTCTGTTTTAGCCGCCATGGCTGAGTGGTTACGTTGTTCGACACGTATCCACAAGGTACTGTGTTCGAACCTCAGTGCTACCAGTCATGGGATGATCCTGGACAAGTCACTAACGGCTGTTTGTCTCGGATCACCTATCCGTTAGCACGCTGATTACATTGTTGACATACCATAAAAAGCTCCTGTAGCTGGTATGTGGTTAGTCAGTGTGTATGGGGAGCTCAAGTAATTGAGCGAGAAGAACTCTGCGTCAGGCCGGCCTTCTGTCCAGAGCTGCAGCTAGCAATAGTTGTAGGAAAAATATCGGGCCAATGGAAATGTCCTTGGACATCACCCTATAGTGAAAGGTAGCCGAAAGGCGGGGTATTCTTCTTCTGTTTCCGTTTTATTTTTTCTTGTATAATAATAACGAAGAAAGAAGAGAATTCGGGAAGCAATCTTAAAAAAAATTGTAGGAGTTTATTAACATATTAAACAACAAAAAAACTTAAATAAAAAAAGAAAAATTAATAAACCAATTCATAAAAATAAGACAACTACGATTGGAGCTCTATATTAATCAGTAATCTCTTGATATTAAACAATATTAATTATAGTTTCTATCGAAAATCATCGAGGTAATGTTGACTTTCTTTCATTTTAGAACGATTAAAATAAGACATCTATCAAGCTGTATTAATGAATTCTTTATATTGCTAAACGTAATTCGATATTCATATTCTATTGTTGTGTGTAGTGATCAATAACCAATAGAGAGATAGAAAGTATTTTACTTAAGTATTCAATACATACTTGTAATAATTCGATATTTTGACATATCTATCCTGTTCTCTAAGTATCTTATCAATGTTATTGTGATCAGTGAAATTGCAAATTTATTGGATGGCAATATATAAAAATCAATGTTCAGCGCATGTTCAACATATTCTCTTGCATCATGAAGATCATTTTGGTTTCTATCGAGTCTTTTAATGTTGGTGTAAATCACACAGAATGTTTGTAGTGAGTAAAGATTCTCAACATATCGTCTTTTTTATCATTGACATGTCTAAATTAATGGTAAAAATGAGCGAAATCTGAACGATGTATGATCAAAGATGAACACAGGATAGAGAAACTCCTAAGCTTTATTTTCTATCTTATAAATCAGATGCTAAAATTGTAGATAATACCCCAATCGATTTGTTTACTTTCCAATAATATGGATATATCGTCTTAAACAGCAATTCATGCAGAAACAATGCAAAGAATATCTCCTTTATTAATACTTTCAATTAAGACGACTTTGCTTTTATATCAATAGTTATAATAGAAAAAATTATTTTTCATTACTCATAGAATCATTACATATCAAATGAATTGGTTGAACGACGTCAAGTGAGAAGTAAACAAAGAGAAAACAACCAACCTTAGGACTCCAGAATTCTGGGTGTCCACATGACTCCACGGCCTTGGGGTCGGCTGTTTTCCCCCTGGAAACAAGATTTTTTCATCAATTCTATATAAGATTACTAAGATTAGTGTACATTCTTTAACTTTCAAATTCAAATATTAATCGAAGGAATAGATTTTTTTTCACAATTATCTTATAATTATCACCACTATTACCTGAATTTCCTTTACTGTCGTTTCAACATCAGAAATATCTTATTTGATTGAATAAACTTGATCGTTAATGTCTACATAAATTAGCTAACCTGATTTTGTTAATACAGCGGTCAAAAACAAATAATTAAAGATTCACTATTTGGAAATTGATTATATTTAGACTATAGAAAAGAACAAATACATCTATCAATACCCTTTCTCTATCTTTATTTCAATTTTTGTGACCTAGGTGAAGCGGTCATATACGATGCCGTATTTGACTGGAATTCTGGACAAGTAAATATGATCGAAAAACCCTCGACCAGAATTCCGGTGAAATACAGCGTGTAAATAGCACGTATTTAACTGTATACGGCCGTAAAGGCGACATATCTGCTTCGTATACCACGGCTGAATTCAATCACTGGAGAATAACATCATGTTAACGGTGTATTCTAATAGAATCTTCTTATTTATATTTGATGTAAACATACACACAACTAATACTACATTAGATCATTCAAACATGAAAGGATATGCGTATATATACGATCACATGTATCAAGGATTGTAATAATAAGATGAATAGAAGAGAACAGATGATGGAACGGAGTATACTTGAAAGCTTGAATTTAAGTTTCAGACACTACTGATTATACTATAAAATTCCTATGAATTTCGATTTATTTAAACGTAAAATATATAATGAAAATTTATTTTTAAAAAATCCAGTGAACATAGATCTACAATATAATATTGTCTCTGTTTGATTTGTATTTTTATCTATACATTAATTGATATTTGATACTTTAAAATAATATATTTATTTCTTAGTTATAATAACAGTGCATTTATTGTAATTTTGTATATTTATATGTTCGACTTGATTTTTCTTGATTAAATGTATAATAATATCTTGTAATTGTGGAGATGTATAGATAAGTGCTAAAGTGAGTGTAGCCATAAATACAGACATTGTTAAACTGGATATACGATAGAATAATGGTTCAACTACTTTAGTATATGGTAACATTAACATCATTATTACTGTAGGAGATCCAATTAGTACCAGCATTATTAAAACTAAAACAATACGACGAATTACAATAACATCTCGTTTAGTACGTGATGAAACTATTATCGGAGCTCGATGAATATATTGTGCCATTTTAAGATATACACTATTGATAATAATCATTGGAAGAGCATATATATTTACTGTACACCATATTAAACCACGAGCACTTTTTGTTGTTAATAAACATACATTTTCATCAATCATTAATTTAATATCAAACCATATATGTACAGGAAGAATTAATAGAAATGAAAGTATCCAAAGAAGTAATAATAAAACTATATATGTTGAAGATTTTTGTAACCAAATGTATGTTGAATATACAACACGACAAAGACGAAAAACACTCTAAAATTTTTAAAAAAAATTATTTTCTTTTAATTTATTCATATAAAAAATGATTTAAATAACTAACTTGTAATGCAAAAACATTCATAACAACAGATAAAAAAACATACATTATATATCCATGTAAACGACAATTTAATGTTTCTTGTCCAACATATATTCCATAATCACCTTTTAACATATGAACATTGTCTATTAATAAAAATAATGAAAAACCAAATATTCCTATATAAGTATTTACACATAATAATACACTAACATCATATTTATATATTAATGATTTAATTGATAAAACTAAGATAATTGTCGATATTAATAATGTAACACTAGTACTAATCATAGATACTAGATTAAAAGATACAGCTATGGAAAAAGATCGAGACATTTTTCTTAGTATTTAATAAAATAAATAAATAAATATAAATATTTTTGAGCAACGTGTAAATGTCTGAGATTGATGAGTTTTTATTAAATGATTCAATTTTTAAGTAGAAAAACAAAAGATTTATCACGAGTAAATACACTTCTAAGAGCATTACTTATATATATAGCATAAAAAAAAATAATAACTTTTTATAATTAAAATCATTATTTTTTTTCATATGAAATTAATTTGTTACATATTTAACAAATGTATAGTAAATCAAATTTACAGAGTATTTGTTCTGTATAAGCCACAAATCTTAATTGATTAAATTCTTTACTATAGAAGTTTATTAATAATCATATAAAGTTTTAAGCAATATAATTAATTTGCATAAAATTTTACTTATTCTTAACGGTACAAATGCTTTCAATTTTAAGATTATTAAAACATTACAATATGGTTTTAAGGAAAAATAATTTTTATGTAAATACAGCTAAGATTTTTCTCATTAATATGAATATATCAAACAAATTATAATAGAGGTGTTTGTAAAAAAACTTGCACTACTTCTTCTACAGATATTATTTTCTATATAAGTGTTTTTCTAATTTTTCATAGTATGATGAATAGCGCATGACGAGTATTACTCAATTCTATAATTTGATATTCGATCTGTTCACTTATGAAAAAAAGTAAGAGAAACATTTCTTTTTCTTTTGAATGCAAGAAAAAAACTTATAATCGAAATTTTAACATTTGTAACTTTTTCATCTAGAAAATTTTGGTTAATGAGAATTCCTCTTTAAACATTTCATATAGGAATTAGTAGTCTTCAACGAGTAATATCGAATATCATCATAGTTCAATATTTTGTTCGTCCACCTTTACAATCAACAGGAGATAAACATCGTTTTTTCATAGACTTTACAGGTTTTATTTTTTTCTACATTACGTTTCACTATCGATCATATTTTTTCGATTGAATTTACATCCGGACTGTTAGATGGCCGCTGTAGTAATTGAATGAATATATATTGGAGAGGAAAGAAATCACTCTTCTACATATAGCATATAATATGTGTATCCAGGGTTTAGTCCTCACAAAATGACTTTTTTAATTGCTTGTAATAGTAGAAAAAATGTTGAAAGAAAAGTATTTTGGTGCAAGTTTTTTCTTTACAAACAACTCCTAATTAGTCAACATTTTCCAGATGAAAAGTGAAAAATGTTGAAATTTCGATTACAGGTTTTTTTGTGCATCCTAGAAAAAGAGATGATTGTTTTACTTTTTTTTCTATAAGTGAACAGATCGAATATCAAATTGTAGTGTTGTGTAGTATTCGTCGTGGGTTATTCATCATAGTAGAAAAAAATTTAAAAAAAACTTATATAGAAAATAATATTTGTAGAAGAAGTAGTGCAAGTTGTTTTGCAAGCATCTGTATTGGATTGACTTTGTTGTTTCTTTTTTCTCATTTAATCGTTAAATATTGAATTCTCTAAAATTTCTAAAACTTCGACATGTTTACTACCAACTCATGGAGTCGATATGTTTTTAAACATTATCGTGAATAATTGAAAGTTAGAAATTTCCGAAATTTTCTTTTGTGGAAAACTGCACATACCTCATCTTAATGCAATCATAGCTGATACCTGATTATAAAAGTCATTAGGTAGTGCCATAGAAAGATCCTCTTGATAAGAAAAGTACTTACTTTCCGTGTGGAAAAGAACCAGTCGCCATTGTTGAGCCGGTGTGCCATTGTCCCCCCAATTTTGAACGTTCATTTCATCAGCTGTTCCACCACCTGGCACATCCATAGCTCTGTTAGATAACACATTAATCAACTTATAAATTTCGTCTCCAACTCGTTCCAAACGCCAGTTCTGTGCATTTGATCCATTATCTGCATGAATTTGAACATTGGTACCATTCATATGTAATGTCTTACCGCTATATGAATTAATCAGTTTAACGGTACCGTCAGTATTCTTATGAATTATCCAGTCTTGATTCTTCTCATCACGATCGGAGAAACTCTGAACACTCGAACTATTGTCCTTGGTTGTAGTATCGACATGTAGAACCTTGTTACTTCTAACATTGAACAGTTTGTAGGTGACACCATAAACAATATCAGGATTGCCTATATCACAAATCAACACTTTTTAAGAAAAAAGTCTAATGGAATGCAAAAATCATAGTCTCGACTGTGTGCATCTTCAACGAATAAATTTGATGTCATACTGTCAATGTGCCCGGGAAGATATTCAAACTGTCATCATAAAAAATTCTTTAGTTTTTGTAAAAAGGAAATATTTCGAGTATAGTCGAAATAGTAGCGCTCCGATGAGAATTCTAACATGAACTTTATCCTTTTATTCTTGTTTGATTATATACCAAGTCAGGAGACGAAGAGAAAAATAGATGTCGCACCTTGAAGATATGTACTCATTGAATATAAGAGAAAAATATACAACACAGAAGGATGAGTAGTTTCGTGTATAAAAACCTGAATAGATTTGATTTTTTCTGAACCATTATAATGCATAGTATAATGTATCGTTCACATCTTATTTTCTTCTTCTTCAGTATGTTAACAGAGAAATGCAAGGTAAAATATGCATATATATTCTTTCTCATTCTCTATTTGGTAAATATAGAATAACAACTCTGAAAGTTTTCCATATGAAAATATTGCACTATTCCACCTTGAACTTCTTTACTTTCATCAAGTGAATTACAAATACAAAAATAATGTCTTGGTGTAACTGATGGAAAACTTGTACCATTATTTAGACAAGGATTTAAATAATATTGATCTTGAATTAAATTACAACGAAAGCTAAATGTATTCCGAGGACTAATACGAAATGGTAATTCATTTTCCATAATAGGAAAAGGTCTTGCATGAAATGTATAAAAAGTAAGAATTTTAAGTAAGATTTTCGCGTCAATCTATGCTGTATAAATCGATCGAGAAAAGTTTTAATGAAAACTACATGTTATTCGATTATTATAACATTCGCATCAATCATCATAATATGGTTGTGGATAAAAGTAAACACAAGAAGAGCATTCTAGAAAGTTTTCGTAGTATCTGTGTCACAGGCACTGCCTTCATAGCTTCCACTAAATATCATATATCTGAAAAAAATTATATTAGCTGGCGTTTGTAGTCAATCTTCATATTGAAAAAACAAATGTAAAATAGAGTATCGATCGACTCAAACACAGAATTGTGATGTACTGATCAGGATTCCCGATTGTTTTTCGGAGTGGGGGGGGGGGCTAAAAATTTGGCACTTTCTGTGAGAAATTTGACAGAAATTATATCGAGTTTCTGTAACAAATTTGGCAGAGAGCATCTTTGGTTTGATTTTATTGCAGCAAATGCAGATATTTTCTGCTGAACTGAACTTCAAAAATTTCGCAGAAAACATTATCCAAAATTATGGCAGAAAGTCTGAAATTTTGGCGGGAAGAAAGCCCCTCCCTGCTCCCCGCTAATCGGGAATCCTGCTTGAGACGAAATCACAACAATATGATTGAACGTTTGCTTGGTCTTGGCTAGCAAATCATAAATCGCATCAGAAAAAGAGCATTATCAAACTTATTCTCCAAATTTTTAGTTCATCTTCTATTAAGACCAGGGGAAACTCCTCTCCACAAAAAAATCCCCAGAAATACAACGAAAAAATTCAGCAGAAAGTGGTCGAATTTGGGGGGGGGGGAATTCCCCCCTAATCGGTAAGCCTGGTACTGATATCTAGCTCTTCAATAATCTCTTGTCTCTTTTGAATAATATGTTAGAGGTTTCTCTGTTGTTATTTCTTTTTCTTTCTTTCTGTTTGTGGCTGCAAGCCAACACGAATACATATATTTGTTTTCGTTGGGTTTATTCGTTACTTTTCGTTTAGTTTTTTTCCATGGAGTTCAGGCACGTATCCTGGATTTGTGGCCGGGGGAGCCGTCATAGGAAAAAGTTGCTATTTAGCCTGCGAAAATAAATCAACCTGTACTCCACTCCAGGTATTTAAGTTTTTTCGGGGGGATTGATCATCCCAATCCCCCCCTACTGGAGACGTCCCTGAACCAGGGCGAACCTTACCACAGCCGTAAACGATCGTATATAGTCGTATACAACGTCGTTTGTTTTTATACACATCTTCTTACCTACATATGTACAGAGGGTAATTTCCTTTTACCTCTTAATCTTCTTATCTCGCTTTATTCTTGTCCTTAACCCTTTCAGTCCCGGCTTTTTTTTCAAAAAATTGAATAATCGTTTTTTTCAAATTTTACTTTATTATATTTGTATTCCGTATTCAAAGGAAAACGAAATATATTTATATAGAGTTTCTTGTATATGTGAAAAAGAGGTGCAACAACTACGCAGAATAGAGAGAGAGAGAGAAATGGGGAACTAACACAAATATATAGGGACGATCACACATATATAGTGATGTAGTGGAATATTCCATAGAACGAAAAGCAATATACCAGTGAAAGAATAGAGAAATGTCCGAGTATATGACAGGAAAGAATATAACGATATAGAAAGATTCTAATGTGAATGTGACTATATCACAATACCTATATATAATCACAAGATGGAGCATCCCGTAGAACGAAACAAATAAACCATAGAAAAAAAAGATGATAACATGGAAGAATTCAATATACGGAGATAAGCATTACTAAAGGATATTTAAATGTCAAATATCGCTACGTTTCCAAAAAAAAAGAGATTGTGGAGATTTGTAAATGAAAAAAAACAGTAATATTATATATTTGCGCTTTTGTTAAGAAAAGGCTAGAATAAAAAGAAAATGTTCCACTTAAAATAAGATGTACTATGCATCGTGTCTTTTTAAGTTAGTTTCGAAATGAAAAAAAAACATAGATGTCATAATATCAATATGCTGAATATTCAGAGCTAAATGTCAGAATATTTCAGGGTAGTGGTATATTTCGGCATTACTCTGGAATGATGTTTAATGCTTTTTCATATGAAAGAAAATGTAAAAGCTCTTTCATACTTTGAAAAAGCATCTTAAATCGCTGAAAAGATTCTTCATCCAGATGAATCAGTTTTGACTAATCTTTACAACCATATTTAGATTGTTTATATAAATAGCGGAGATAACCCAAAAGCATCTTGTTATTTTTTTAAAAGTATACAAAATTCAACAGAAAATCGATCCTTCAAATCATCCTACGGCGGACATCAAAGAAGTTTTTCTTGAATTTCTCAAACAAAGACAATAACTAATGATTTTTATTTATTTCAAAATAAAATTTTCTTTTATTTGAGGATCAAATGTGAACATCTTTGCTTCACTTATCAACCTCGCCCATATCTGAGGAATCTCAAAAACTGTCATAAGATAAAGATGAATCATTTATTGATACACATTAAGAAGAGATAAACATCTAAAACATTCGAATGCATTAACAAATATGTATTATTTTTTTCAGATATTTTAAGACATCTAATATCAATTGAATTTTAAGTATAAAAATGTCGTTACATTAATAATAAAGAAAAATTCTCAACAATAATAAATCGATAAGATCAAATAAAAATAAAAAGATTATTTTCATATTTTTTAATTCAAATGTGAGTAACCTTCTATTTCAATTTTGAATATCATATAAGATTAATCTACAAAAACTATTCAATTGTTTTTTTTCAAATAATAAGACATGCATAGAATTTTTCGTTATCTTATTCTTCGAATAAATATAACGTACAAACATATATAGTATGTCATCTGACGAAAAAAAGTGAACTAGAAAAGCCAATCACTGACGAATGCACTATGATATCAACTGATGAGGTTTGAGAAAAAAATATTACAGAAATATCATAAAATAATTCTTTATTAAAACTGTGTATTTTGTTTTTGATCAAAGTCAGTTCCACCCGATAGATGGCGCTACAATAAACGCTTTATTTCATAGTAACACTGAATAATGTTTCATAGAAACGATGGAAGTGCAATATGTCCTACTATTAAATGGTGAAAAACTCGTGATAACTCTGTAATTATGTGTCATCAAAGAAAAATAAAATTAGTGATATTTTTATTTAAGACTTTTCTTTATTTTTTAAAAATTTCGGCTTGTAATTTTGAGTTTCATCTAACGGTAAGTGTATAAGTGCATTTTTCGATCGTCATAGCTATCCATTTTTTTTCTCTGTGTGATGACTAACTAATAGCGCACCGTCATGAATGTCGAATAGACTGAAAAGATTGTAATGAAATAAGCAATATGATTGGTGAACTTTGACATATTTTTTGTTCAGTTCGATGTTAATTCGTCTAATCTTTTCAGTCTATTCGAGGTCATTGGTATATCTATCATAAGAAATTTGTATCTAATCATTGAATAGTTCTAAAAGGCAACAATGAGCAAAACTACATTTGAAACATTACCAAATGAACTTTTACTCATTATATTTTCTTATTTATCTTCATTTGATCTTTGTCAAGCATTTCTTTATATAAACAATCCTCGTATTCAATCCCTGCTTATTTCAATTCGTCATTCATTTAAAGCTGATTTAATGCATTATGATCAATTACATTTATGGCTCAATAGTAATCACAATCATAGAAATCGTTTTACTACTTTAATAAATACTGTTATATTTAATAATTCATATGCTTGCTGGACGTTACTTGAATATTGGAAAAAGACTTTTAATGAAACTGATCAATCCAGTATGCTCTTCTCATCGATAAAACGTCTTGTTGTTTTACAGGCGGAATACTATTCATATAGTCTTGTTCGACCAATACTAGTACCTTTGATTTATTCTAATAATACATTACAATATTTGCATCTTATCTTCAAAGAACCCACACAAGAGTATTCACATGTACTTCGTGATCTTATTCATCATCGTATTTCAGTTCATACTATGATATTAGAAGTTGAATTAGGTATGTTATTAATTAAGCTATTATCGAAATCAGCAACTTGAATGATCAACAGGGTTATTATAGTTAGAATCACTGTAAATGGGTTTTTAAATTTCACTTGTACTGATGTATAGAGACACTTGAGATTGAAACAAAAATTAAATGATTATTTAACAATTCGATTATCTCTAATATTTAATTTATTAATAGGTATGTTACAGCACCAAAACTAAATCAAAACTTTTGGGTTTTGAATTTGTAAGTTTGAGGGTGAGTGCGTCACCTGTGGACAAACTGAATAATTTGTCATAGAGCTATGTTTTAATTGATCTTTCTCGTGGTTGTGAAAGTCAACCTTATCTTAAGATTTTTAAAAATGAATTTAACATTTCTAAAAGACAATTGTACAATTGAAATAATGGAGTATTTTCCTATCTAGACATTATTATCAGTATTTTTTATTGATTTTTATCATTAGATCACAGATGTTTTTGGCTGTATAAGGTAGATTTAGACAACATGCAATCACCATGTTGGCCCAATACAGTTCAATTAACATTAAGTATTAAATATTCAGGGGAAATAAACCTATTATTTCAACCCAATGCTTTACCTGCAATTGAATATTTGAATATTACTATTGAGAATTTGAATATTAATTTACCTTCCAGTATAAATATATCAACGCCAAACGTTCAACTTTCAAAAGATTCTCTACGACAAACGGCTATTGATTGTATTCGTCTAAAACATTTAATCATACGCTATCTAACTTTGAGTGATCTTATCATATTGATTGATTCGACAAGCATGCCTTTACTTGAAGAATTGATACTTATTAATATGTATGATGATGGTATATATAAGTTATTTCTTTATCTATTATTGTGACAATGATCGATTGTAATCATTCAGTTAGTTTCATTCACAGTGATATATGCGCTTGTGAATAAAGAATTAGACAAAAAGGTTCATTTTATTTCTTTTCTTTACAGATTTAAATCGTCTCGGCCAGTTTGAAGAACTTTGTAGCTGTGCAAAGTTTCCTGCTTTGAAAAATGTTCATTTCTCCTTATGTTTCCCTCAAGAAATCGAACATGCATGGAGAATGAGTTCATTTAATTGCAATCGTCAATGGCCTTTTGATAATATCAATTCTTATATAGATGAGTGTTATATGCGTGATCTCAATGCTAGAGCATATATTTCAAAAACTGTATTTGTTATCTACAACTGCCCAATTAATCTTGTCTGTCGTCATCAACGATCTTTTCACAATTATAGTTTTGCAGCACATGTATCTGCTCCCATTCGGACAACTACTCAACGACGATTTGTTCAATGGACATGTGATCAAAAATATGAAGTTGAGCAATTTACTAAAACTCTACAAATAGTTGCAAGTGGTCATGTTAATGAACTTCATTTAACATATTTAGATGAACGAGTAAGTCGAAAAAAAAATCAACCAAATGAAATTTCTTAGTCTCGAGTTTGAACTTTACGTGTAGAAAAAAGGAAATTAATAGAAAATAAATATATCTCGTATTTGAACGTCATTAATTAATATTTTCATGTTATTGAAGATTTTGTTCTTCTTAGAATGTCGTATGTAAAGTAATTCATTTGAAAAATCTTAAGAATATTTTATAAGCATTTATATAGTCATAGAAAAAAGTCGATGAGATGAATTTCACTTCGATTTTTTTTTTATGATTAGAGTCTACTGTAAATTCTCGGTGATAGGAGACATCTATGTCTATTTATGATCGATTTGAACCTATCTATCATGAAGAAGGGAAAACGTTGCTTCAAATATCGAAGATGAATTATTTTAAACATGATATACAAAAGAAAAATTTTCTACTTTAAAATATTTATGATATGAAATATAGATATAATTTCTTCCATTCATCATTTTACATCTTTTATCATATTTCTATAACGATTCGATTGTATTAAAGTTATTTTCTAAAAAATGAAATTTTTTATGATAGAAAAAAACAAGCGCTGTAAATTACTATATTTGTACCTTTAGACAAGTATGTCAATGATACCAAAATGTGATTCAAATTGGAAGCTATCGTTTAATCATATACGATCAGTAACATTCAACATCGAATCAAATTCAATTCAACAATGCGAACGTATCGCCATGATCGAAAGAATTCTTGATTTATCACCAAGTCTTTCATCTCTTGTCGTACCATGGAGAGATTTTTGTCACTGTTCACGAAAATACTTAAATCTTAAACATGTTCATCTCTTATTAGATGGAAGATACAACGACCCTAAACATTATTTTGATATTCATCGATTAAATGAATTAGTACCTCATCTACATTCACTCGTAACAGGTGGCTCAGTTATGATATTGAATAACAAACTTATTGAATTTATTTTCAATATTAGTCATCAATTTAATCAATTGATGCATTTAGTATTGAACAAAGATTGTCGTGATCGATGTAGGAAGGAAAAAAGACTCAAGTTTAGAGATAAATTGATTGCAGCTAGTCATGATCAAATATTTCATGGTCATCAGATACATTTTCAATTTTGTGGATATACTGGACTACGTATTTGGTCCTAACATTATTAAAAAGTTTTGATTTTTAATCTAAATAAATGTAGATTGACAGGCGAGATGATGTGCATAAGAAATTTTGTTTATTTTTTCTAAATCAGAGTTTAATTCTTCCTATGTAATGAAAAAATTAAAAGAAATTATAAAAAGAATTTCTCACAATTGAATATAATCTCTTCTTCGAATATGTTTGAGAATAATAATGTTCTTGTTTCAAGATAAATAATGGTTCAAATTCAACTGTTAATTATATTAAATATTTTTTTTATTTGTGAAGAAATTGAATAAATACATCCGGATACTTTTTCACCTTTTATTTAATAAAATTTAATTTATTAGTCTTAGAAATAAAAATAAACTTGATCATCTTTATTCAAATCATCTAGAGACCGTTTTAAATGAAAAAGTTCTCTCATATACATTTATGTTCAGCATTGAAATCTTATTCCAACATGTGTAAATCTATGAATGTTAAGATTGTGTAAATAATTAATTAGATAGTTAGAAAATATAAATTTTCTGCCAATAAACATCAGTTTTGCTTAAGCAGAAACGTCATTTAAACGAATAAAATTCTGTATAAAACTTTTTATTGTTTTGATTTTAATACAAAAATATTGTTTTCATCTTTCGATTTCGTTTATTTAATTATCAAATAATACTAACCAGATTCGTCTTTGAATATTCATCAAAATTCTTTGTCTAAGTCAAATCGTTTACATACTTGTGAATAAGAGAATGTTGTCACACTGTTAGGTAGTGGAACACAGGATATATTCCACTACCTTTGTTATTCTCTTTCTTTTCTATTGCTATATGTTATTCTCGCATGTAGGTTACTTCTTTCGTTCTCTGCATTAGATTTTTCCCTTTTCTCTCGTTTGTATATTCGTATATATGTATAGGGATTTTTCCTTCATGTTATTCATCCATGGGATCAGGGACGTATCCAGGGGGGGGGGGGGGGTAGGGGGGGATCGATCCCCTCCCAAAAAAAGTGTTTCGTTCTTACTCTCAGTTCATACGAATTTTTGAATTCAGCACATGACAAACATTCCAATAAATTTTTTGTTAAAATTAAACAATGTTTGTTCATGTTAATTAATGTAAATGCGTGTGTATCGACACTTTTCTTTGATTGTTAATAAGTGTAATTGGTATTAAATATATATACAATGCATATTGTAGATGCATACTTTTCACTTTCTGATTCAAATAGAATAGTATTCATTCTATATTTTCCACTAAATATTCTTTTAAAAAAATCACATAATGAGCAAAAGGCATAAAGATATTAGTACATATTTTGTTTCAAACAAACGGTCGAAAGGAAGTACAGATAAAAACGATTCAGAGCTAATAACAACAGATAGTTCTAATAACTCTAACAATAATGATCTCGAAGTTAGTCATGAAAATGCTTCAGTTACTGGTTCTTCATTATCTGCGAATCAAAATTGTGATATTAGTAACAGCTTATCGGTCGATGGTGATGATATTGGGCTATATTTATCAAATACATCAATTATGAATAACTTTTCCTTGTTGAATCGACTATTAACTAAACCATGGATTTTATCGTTAAATTATATATTTCCAAAAATTGAACAGAATGGCAAAATTCGATTAGTTTGTCAACATTCTTGGTTAAGTAAATATTCATGGTTGACTTATTCCGAAATCCGTCAAGGTGTTTATTGCCGGTATTGTGTGTTATTTTCAAGATAAGGTAACAACCAGTCTCTAGGTCAGTTCATTAATAAACCATTACGTTCATTGAAAGATGCTACTTATTATCTTTCTAATTATGATCAATGTGAGTATCATAAGTTTTCTGTTACTCAAGCAACTGAATGTATTAGTCGTTATTCTCATTTAAACTCAGATATTAATTTATTATTAGGAGACATTGATCAACAAAAACAAAACAAAAATCGAGTCATATTATCGAGTATCATAGAATCTATTTTATTTTTAGGAAACCAAAACATAGTATTCTGTGGGAATGACGATGATGGACTACCAGATTATGATAACGGTAGTCAAGGTAATTTCAAATCTTTATTACTGTTTAGAGCTGATGCTGGTGATCAAGTGTTGCAAAAACATTTAAAACATCATCCGAAAAATGCTACGTATATGAGCTCAAGTGTACAAAATGAAGTAATTGGTATATGTGCAAATTCCATTCGAAAATGTGTGTTAAATGAATTAATTAATAAAAAGAAATTTTATGCAGTTATTTCTGATGAAACATCCGATATATCCGGTACAGAACAATTATCGATTTCGGTAAGATTTGTTTCTGAAGAGAAAGAAAATTCAATCAAAGAAATTTTTCTTGGATTCGTACCTTTATCGAACTTGTCTGCTGTGAGAATTACCGAAGCAATTATTAAATTTATTCAGAAATGTGGACTTGATATTCAGAAAGTTCGTGGTAAGATTTCATAATTAATTCAGATAATCATTCCATTTTAAATATATTATAGGTCAAGGATATGATGGTGCCAATGTTGTTGCTGGTAAATTTGGAGGTGTTCAGAAATTAATGAAAGATATTGCGCCACGTGCTGTATATATTCATTGTTCAAATCACTCATTGGATTTAGTTCTTGCTTATGCGTGCAATATTCAAATAATTAAAACCTTTTTTTGGAACAATTAAGTCAATTGTCAAATTTATTAATTCATCTCCGAAAAGAAAAATAATGTTAGCTAAAGCCATAGAAGTAACTAATAGTGAAACAAAACGTCGACATCTGGTTAAATTATGTGAAACAAGATGGGTCGATAAACAAACATCAATTATTGTATTTAAACAAATTTATTTCGGTGTTATTATTGCCTTGGAATATTTAATCGAAAATGGGGATGTAGAAACTAGTGGTCTCGCACGAGCTTATGAAAAATCAATCAATGATATCGATTTTGCTATTCCTCTTATTGTAGTTAATCGTGTGTTTTGCATTACAAAACCATATGCTGAACAATTACAGAAACCAACATCTGGTCTTTTTAAATGTTATCAAAGTATCGAACAAGTTTCAATATATCTAGCTGAATTACTTTATGATGATGCTCAATTAAATGATCTTTATAATGAATTTATATCATTTATTGAATCCAATGAGATTGATGAAAGTTTAACACGTGCAGCATCTCGTCGTTACAAAACTGCGAAAGATTACTTTACAGACGTAAGTAACTGACACATATTTTCAATATATTTAAACGCAATATTTTAATCTTTTAGGTCTATAAAACATTTATTAATATAACAATTGAAGAGCTTGGGAAAAGGTTTAACGAACACCAAAAGATTGCCATAAGTATTTCAAAATTAATTCCATCTTATATGATTGATACTCAATTTTCTGATGTTTTACCACTATTTAACCATTATAAAGAAGATTTACAAACTGATGATGTTGGTATTCACAAAGCTGAATTTGATACTTGGAAGTTTAGTATTTTAAAAATGAAGGAAGACGAACGACCAAACAATATTCATGAAACATTAAAAATGATGCAACCTATCAAGTTATTTTATCCAAATATTTATATTTTACTTGAACTTTATGCACTCATACCAGTGTCAGTTGCTGGTACCGAACGTTCATTTTCAACATTGAAGTTAATTAAAACATATTTACGAAATCGAATGGGTGATGAATGATTAAGCAATTTGGCCATGATGAATATTCACAAGACTGTTACTGAACAATTAAAAATCGAAGATATTGTCGATGAATTTGCAAAAACAAAGCGTCGATTAAATTTCACAAATTAAATAAGCGACTTCTTTTTGTATGGATTGTATTTTTACTTCATTTGTTCATTATATATTAATATTTGAAATAAATATGAAAATAACATATTATAGTACACTTCTTATGTAAAAAAAATCTAAAGATGGTTAGAAAAAAGGTTAACCCCCCCCCCCCCCAGATAAAAATCCTGCGTACGTGCCTGCATGGGATTTTCCATCCGATGGATTTTTCCGTTTTGTTATGGCTATATATAGTTATCGTTTTGGCTTCAATAAGAGTGGAGAGATAAGAAATAGATATACCTAACACACACCAATGATTATGTTCGTGTATATATATATATATATATATATATATAAATACATGCACACTTTTCTTTTTTACTTCTCTATTACCAAAACATTCTCACTTTCTACTAGAAAAATAAACAACATTAAATATGTCATCTGATAAAATAAATGACATAGAAATGGATTATTTTGGTTGTGAAACCAATATTTTAGCAACAACAGGTGTTGGTACATGTATCAGTTTTTTTTGTCATATTAGATCATGGCCAACATATTTTCATTGAGCATCGAGGTTCTGGTAATCTTCCATCTATCAATAATACAGATACTGTTCGTGCTTGCCTTGAAAATGTTGCTCCACGTGTACATGATTTACAATCAATGTCAACCATAATGTAAGTTTCTCCATAAAAATTGAAAAAAGATTCTCCAGCAAGAACCACAGTGATATCTTTTTTTGTCTCTCTCTCTATCTTTTCAATGATATATATATATCATTAAAAAGACAGAGAGAGAGAAAAAGCAAAGATAGTATCGTGGTTCTTGCTAGAGAATCTTTTTTTAATTTTTACGGAGAATTTGAATTGAAATTTCTTGATAAAAATTCTAATTTTTATTCATTTTTATTCTCTTTCTAATGATAGGATTTTTGTTAAGTTGAAGGAGATTTAGTAAATCTTTCGAAACAATTGATACGACAAATATTTCTTATAAAAAATGAATCCATTAAAATAAATAATCATATTTCTAGGGCTGTCTTTATATTGGGAGGAGTAAATGAAGGAAAGAATATCAAATTGCAGTAAGAGATTGATAATTTAATTCAAATTGATGTTGGTAATGGTAATATCAATCAATCGTCTTACTACATAAATCTGTTGAAAAACATGCAATATCATGATGTTTGTTTCAATTTTAATACTATAACCCCAGGAAAACTGGTGAATCTAATATTGATGTGATTGTTGGTAGATATTCAGAAGAAGATAATCCAATGATTTATATTGTTGCAGATCCCAGGTCAATCAAAACGGAGTCGTTTACAATACGTTTTCGGAACGTAAACCGTGACAAAACGGTGGCTTTACAACCGAGAATGAACCGTTTCGCCCTGTAATCACAGGCACAGTTTTGCGGCATCGTAAACACGCTGTATTCTCCTCCAAAACGGTTATTATACGGCTATGTACGGATTCGAAACGGGCCGTATTACTGTGCCCGGTATTACGGTCAGTATCACGGTCGGTATACGGTCCGTTTTGATGTCGTAAAGGCCGTATACGGACCGTATCGTTCGACCTGGGATGTAACGTATTTTTTTGAAGACGATGCAACAATTGGTGTTATATCGATCGATATCAAAACCAACAAATGTCAATTTATGGTTAATGAATCTGCAACTCAAGATAATCATAGTAAATCCAAATATCTTTTTTAACATTTCATAACGAGAATAATGTTGATAATATCAAAATTCATATCGGAATTAGAAGCTTATCATATAATTTCCATGAGTAGGACTATTAGTTTATGTTCGAGAAGTTTTATCAGCACCTATATAAAGAAAAAGAATGTATTACTATGTTCCGATAAATTCCAATTCATTTTTAAAAACATGAATTTGGTTGGTTCGATTGTATTCTGATATTAGATGAAGTATTGTAATTGCAGTTTTATATACTGTTTTAATCTTTTTTGAGCTTTACAGATGAACTTTTCTTTCATATAAAATCGTATAAAAGAAATTAGTAGAAACTGTTTAATTAATGTTATTTTTATATAAGTTTAAATCAATTTTCAGTTATGAACTTGGGTTATAGTCATTTAAATTGATTTTTTTTTAGAAAAAACCGACAATCAAATCGAGTTCCTTGCTAAGGCTATTGATCATTTTAGTTCACGTGTTGCACTTCTTCAGGCAGATGAAGTAAAAAATGATAATGCAAGACAATTGTTCGAAACTGCAAAAGGATTATTAAAAAAAACAAAAACTTTTAAAGAACGACAAATATCAGTAACACCTGCTGGTTAAGACAAATCTCAGGTAAACATTTTATATCTTTTATAATCAATTTTATCTATTGATAAGCAAAACCAAATGTCTTTTGGCATATCAATATTCGTATACATATAAATATGAATATTTAAGTATAATATAATCTTGTCTTTATATTTTTCTACGATCACAACGATAATTACTCATCGTTTGACAGAACAAATTGTTTAGCTCTCATGTTCACTGAATTTCTTGTATGTTCTTTTAGTCAAGGAAAAAATAAAATGATATTGATCTGTTGACTCTACTCACAATTTAATTTTCTAATAGTATAATAGATTAGTAATGGAAATTAATTAGGTCAATCAGTTACTATAGATTAACAAACTATTTATCGAGTTAATAAGATATTTGACTAACATATTCTTTTCATTATATATATATACTTACCGTTCGTCGTATAATTATTTTCTAATATTAATTTGTAGAATGTTGGTCTTTCAATTGACGTTTCTGATGAAGATGATGATCAATATATTTAAAACTTTAAAAACAAGTAAATCTATCATCATTATCTATATTGATTAACATAACAAAAGAAGAATTCATTTTCAAGAATATAATAAAAACATTCTACTTGTCATATTGTTGCTATTGATCATGCTCGAGAATATCCAATACAAATTGATTTGTTTAAATAGTTTGCACTATCCTAAATTATATTTAAACTTGAAAAGATATAAGATATAAAACAATCTATAGAGGGAGCATTGTTTGACTGAGAGAATAGTTACTTCTTTCGTTACAAAACATGACGTATTGCCTTTTGCATATACCAAATTAAAAAAAAAACTGTTCAATTAATAAGAAACACAGTAAAGAGAAAGATTAAAATCTTAATGTTTTGTATTAAAATTATACATATATCAAAAAGTTTATTTATTTCACATGTTCCCTTTTTAAATAAAAATAATTTAATTTTGCAGAAGTGACAAAAAAAACAAACTAATCTTTTTAATAACAATAAGTAATGTTCTATTTTTTCAAATGATATTCAGCTTGTTACCATACTCTCTTGTGATAAAACTCTAATGTGTTGATTTCTTGAAATTGTTCATTTTGATGTTGATATTGCCAATAAATATTTTCATTTGATCAACATCTATGATGATGATATACAAAATGTTGATAAACAAACAATAAGATCTCTTCATAATGTATCATTATTCAAATTTTCAAAATGAATAATTCGGATAATTTGTTCATTTGCATTTGTTGATGATCAAATAATTTTTACTAGACGAAAATTTTCAAGATTCATTTATCGCACTCTAAACAGAGAAAGAAATAAACAAATCATTGTCATCACTTTAACTTACAAATGATTGTCTGAATTCTTCGAGAAGATATTCAAGAGTACGTGACCCTTATTTGTTGATTAACCAAATGAATTAGTAATGAGAAATTTATGAGATTTTCAAATGAGTTTAGCTAACAAGATAAGTTATTTTTCACCGAATAGATGTTCACAATTGTTTGCGTCATTAGATGCTACTTGATGACGCTAACTTATATTTAACATATACACACGCATATTGTTTCTTTTCTTTCTCTTCTATGTGTGGTTCTAGAGATTATCAATATATAGATATATCTTTTCTTTCTTTTCTGCGCAATACATATTGATATATTGACTATCACGAGATCTTGATGACCTTTTCTTGCGTCATTTCATTTTTTCTATTATTGTGTTATTCTATTTTCTCTATTGTGTTTTTATTTTTTCGTCTGTGACTTATATATATGTGTATGTTTTTTTTGTCTTGGGTGGTTGTTTGTTATTGTTGTCCTCTTTCTCTTTGTGATCATATACATTATTGCTTGTTATATTTTATTGATTTTCATCAATAAAATTATTATTGTTGGTTATCATCATTCAACATATTGTATTATATACATATGGTAGGGATTTTATTGTGAGTTTTCTCAAGATTAGCAGGCTACGATCCTGGATTTAGTATTTCTGCCTACGTGGATTACGGTGGTAGAAGCCATTAGCTATATCTCCAAAAGGAGAACCTCACAATAATCTCAATTATTATTAACGTTGACCATGAATATATTCATGTAACCAATATTTTCCATTGACATAAATTCAGATCATACAAAAAAAAAATCGAAAAATATGTCATAACTGCTGAGATCTTAATTTTTTGTTAAGCAAACTTAATTCTTTGAGCAAGTAGAAGTTGTTTTCAGTATTAGACTGTACTAAACAAAGAGAAGAAATGATTTTTTTTTAAATAAATGACATGACATGAAACGAACCATGTTGATCATCTCATGTATTATTTCCATCAATAAGAATGAGATTCTCTTTCTTCACCGGCGTGTTTTTCTCCACCAACTTCAACACTATTTGTTCGAATATTCTCCTGTCAGCCTGTGCGCAAAAGTGCGCGTATCCAGGTGAAAGAAAACGCTATCGTAAACGGCCTTAAACTATAAAAAACGACGAAAAACGGTCACCCTGAGACTATCGTTTACGATAAATCATAAAACGGCTTGAAAACGACGAAAAACTACAGTCGTTTTCTTCAGTCGTTTCCGTCTCATCTGAAACGACAGCCGTAAGAGCTACCGTTTTTCACCGTTTCACGAGCTCACGTAAAAGGGTCCGTAACGATGTCGTTTTTCGCCGTTTTGCACTGTTTAAGGCCGTTTACAACGCCGTTTTCTTTCACATCGGTAATCTGTTGCCTTTTGTCAAAAAAATATTTTTTTGGTCTGTATATATATATGAACGGTAACTTATTTTAAATACAACGACTTTTTTTAATTAGTTTAGTTCAACACCAATACAAATGGTAAGTTATTTTAGATAAAATGATTCTTTTTTTATTTAGACTGATCCAATACCAATATAAACGGTAAGTGATCTTAAATAAAATAATTTTTTTTTGTTTAGGCTGGTCAAATACTAATATAAATGGTGCGTGATTTTAAATAAAATGATTCTTTTTTTTATTTAGGCTGATCTAATACCATTATGAATGGTAAGTTATCTTAAACAAAATAATTATATTTTTACTTAGAATTGCAATTTCATCCCCAAAATTGACGATTAGTCGCCGGTGTTTACCCGATTTTGATGGCATGGGCACCACAGTAGAGAATTGTAAATACGATAGTATACTGTGATCGTACATCGTCGGATTTCGTCGTATACAATCATATATGAGCATCGTAATGCTCGTCCTGAATAATTGTGATAGAGTTGACGAAATGAAAACTACTACTACCTGATGTAAAACGTCAAAAAAACGACGCGTTTCAGACATAAAACGACTGAAAAACGGTGTGTTTCAGGCATGAAACGGTCGAAAAACGGCATCGATACGGTTCATGGTTATTGATCGGAAACGACCTGAAACGGCGCCGTTTCCGTTCCGGCGAAACTACATATAGAAATCTGGGTTAACGGATTACGGTGTTAAACGGCGAAAAACGACATCCGTTCATGGCCGTTTTCTGCATGTTTTTAGCCGTTTTTCATTCGTTTCAAGCCTCATACGGCGCCGGAAACGGCGCTCGGAATCATCGACCTGAGTACCGTACGTCTCGTACGTCACGTGTACCAACTGCGCACAGCGTTACGTACGCGCACCGAGTGTGACAAGCTGACATGGATTAATATTAATCTTTAAATAAACAAAAAATGATAGAAAGAATATTATATGAAAAAAAAGTATTACAATCCCACAATCGGATCCATTTGGTCCAATCCATTTAAATAATAATTCAGGATTTATTGTAAATAATGAGCTTGATAAGCTCTGATCAACTCTATTATTCAATTTTACAGCTTCTCCAAATGTCTTTTAAAAGAAATAAGAAAATGAAAAGTTTTGTTTATTTTCAAAGTAAAAATATACAATACAATACTTTGCATTTAAGAACATAAAGAATTGGTACAAATATTTCTTGATGAACAGTGGATGAATTACGTTTAAGATCAGTAACAATCGTTGGATAAACATAATTTTGTTTTGTTTCTGTATAAAGATTTCAACTATAGAAAATCTTTCCACCTTATTTTTCACTTTTTCTAAAGTTTGTTGATATAATTGAACGAATTGTTTTGTATGTAATGGTCCATAAAGAATATTTTCTTTAAATAGTTCACCAATTGAAGATTCAATCTGTTCATAAGCAAGACCAAGATCTGAGAAAACTTCATAATAAATACCTTCTTGTACAATTTAATTTTATAAAAATGCAAAATGAATATTTTCTATAAAGATGAAAATCTTACAAATCGTCTTGCAGTTGTACATGTTTGTCTAGCAATTCCAATCGCAGCAAAAAAGACAGCAAGAATAATTCAAAGAATTGTTCTACCAAATCGTGCTTGAACTGTTTGTGCAATTTGTTTTCCAACCTGACATGAACCCATAAATGAAACAAGTGGAATTCGTTTATCTTTACATATTGATTTTTCAATATTATTTCTAACACAGATTAACGATGGCAAACCATCAGGTAAAGAATTTCTTGCTAAAACACGGTCAACTATTTTGATTGTTGCAATATTTGTCAATAGTGTTGTTGGAACATCTCTCCTATAATTAAGTTAAATTAGTTTTTGATTAAGAAGAGAAAAGAAATTTTACCCATTTCCATTGAGATCTATATAAAAGAATAATAAAGAGCATTAGATTAAAAACATAAAACTGAACTATTTTCCAAGTGATTGAAGATTTTTCTTAATTCATCGACAGTTTGTCGAACAATATCAGCACGTTTTGGTGTTGGAAACACATCGATATTTGGAATGCTTTCAACGATGATTTAACAATTCAACTATAATCTTCAACGGTATCTTGACAAACATGAGCAATTGAGTAATTTGTTGGTGAAATAATTGAATCTACAACCTACCAAATCGAATACTTTATTTAATAAAAGAATTATTGAACAACAAACTTCTTTGTTGCCAAACCATTTTCCATCGAGCGCACCTAAGATTTCTTCTTCTAAACCTAATTCTTGAGGAAATATTTTATAAGCTAAATTCGATGTTAAATATTTTGAAGATCCACTTGAAGCTATTCTTCAAGTAATCAAATTAAGATTGAAATTTTTATGTTGAATTACACGACGAAATAAAGGAGGAATCACTTAATTAATTTGTAATAGAATCGCTTCATTTTCTATTATTAAAGAAGTATTGGTTAATTTTTTTTGAAGTAATCTTTTTGTTTAAAAAATATTTTTAATGAGTTTCAATTAGTTCTATAACAAATTTTTAACTAATTTCTTGAGAAATATTTTACTTTATATGTTTGAGATGATTGTACATAACTGACATCTATATGAATATAAGACAAAATCCTTGTGATTTATCTTTGAAAAATTTGCAATAAAATACAAAAACAAAAGTTTAATAAGTGTAAGTATCCTGAATATTTTACAATTATAGAATAAAATTATTTTCTACGTTCCTGTCTGATTGAAAATTGGCATGTTGTATCCCATGTGATTCAAACCGCTTCAAAACCGTCGGTTAACCGCGTTGTACCGTCCGGTTAACTGAGCGGTTGACCGTTCGGCTTACCGCAGTCAAACGCGGTTCTTTTTCTATATATTTTTTTATTTCCTGCTGAACAAATATTTTTTTATTCTTAAGAAGTTGTCCGATTTTAGTCGAAATCACGCCTCCCTTATTTGTAAGCATGCTGAAGCCGCTGGTACTAGCCACATCGCTTAATTTTGCTTAATTTTGGAGTTTGAGTATAATAAAAGATGGCGCTGTGAAAAATAGTTATTAGTTATAATCTAACCTATAGTGATCAACTTTAAGGATTTTTGTAGAACATGTTCTCAGATGTAATAAACTGATTTTTTCGATAAAAACGAACAGTCTGACGATATTTGCTAACGAATTAATAGAAAAATCAATAAAAGATAGGCTTAAAATGGAAAACCGATTCTAACTGACCGTTTTTGAAGAAACCGGCGGTAACCGGCGGTTTTAATAAAAAATCGACGTCATGGGATTAGATGATAAAGGTTGAGCTTTGTATTTCAATTTTGGATCGCTTAATACAAATGTATTAAACAAAAATCAAAATCTATCACAAGATACAACGTAAAAAGTTTAACTCTAAAATGGACATTAAGAAAAATACTTGAAACTTCCTAATGATAGAAGCTAGAAAGCTGGACTTGATGACAAACAATAGATAATTGCTTGCTTTATTAAACCTATGGCAAAAAAATTCAATGGCAAAATGGTTAAGGACGCTTAGCAAACTTGCCGCGAATTTTATTGACATGTGATCTCGAATTTTAGAAGAATACCGTTTTATTCATATTTTCGTATAAAGTTATTGTCTCTCAATTCAAAAGTGAAAACTGCAGGTCTCTATCTGCTTCTTAATCCGAGGTATTTAATTTGCAACATAGTGTATTGTCCATTGAAATAAATAATAATTGATATATGATCAAATAGCATAGAAAAATAGAGCATTCTTTTCTCTCTCAGATAATATAGAAAGAATATTTCTCAAAGATTATTATATGACTAAATAACATTGTAATTCGAACTTTTGATACATTCTAAGTAATTTGAATACAAACTGTTACCATTAAGAATAGAATAAATAATCATTTAACGATAGATGATATTTGATTAATGCATATTTTTTCAACATTTTGATTAGTATGATATATATATATATTTGAAGCTGTCAGAATGAAAAAAAAAACTTGTAATAAGTATACTCAGAATAATCAACACATCTATCCATATTTTTATCATAACTTTACTGAATAAGGTCATTTACGGCTCAAAACAACACGTAAATAAACCGTATTTATTTGTAATATTGGGAACGATAATATTCCCATTGTATACCAGGCCACATATATCCCATAATGTCACTACAGTACGCTCGCATAATTGCGTCAGCTATTATGACCGTATACGATTCACTTTCATATTGTAAATGACTGTATCATTTAATCTGAGTAATCAAATAGGATGATTTTAATGTTAATATTTTTAACACTGATTCATTACGTTGATAATATTCTGTTAGTAACTACAAAAAAAAGAACTTCATTTTAAGAATTATTTTTTATTGAAAATACATATGTATATATTATTTGACTGATTCATTGCATAATGAAATTGAAAATTATTAAAGAAAAAACCCATTAACATTAGATTTATTTTTTCCCATTAAAAATCATTTAATGCTTCATTATATACACACACATGACTTTGTATCAAACGAACATCTAGACATTCTATCTTTTAATTATTAACAACAAACATTATAAGTATCATTTTTGATTGCCATTAGGATGAGAAAAAAAACAAACTGTAAGTACTAAAAGGTGAAATTGCTTTCTTTCATCTCATTAAATACATCATATACATGGTGATTTTGAGCAATAAAAACAACATCTTTATTCTTATATTGTTGATGTTTTTAATTAGACGATTCGATTAGACCACTTCTTTATTATATATATATATATAAAAGAAAAGATTCTTATTGCGTTATCTCAATTTTCTACTAGTTCATACAAGTTAGACAACTTGATATTGTTGAGAGAACAACATACTTGATAATTCACAAGGAAATAATTACTTTGTATATGTTCAAATCTATAGAATAGAAATTCATCAAATAAGGAAAAGGAAAAGTTATATAAATAGCTCACTAGATGATCAAGTTGAATGTTCTATATTTAACATAATAAATATAAGTATTTATTAGTACATATACAAAAGTCTCATAAACGAAAAACTATTTTTTATGATGAGATTTATACTATAATAATGAACGTATGAGATTAAATTTATTTTATTTCCATTGTCCAATTTACCATCTCATTGTTATTCTAATTGTTTATCACATATTTTCTTTCTTCTATTCTTTATAAAATAGCTTTTATGACAGAGTGTAAAAACTGTCGATGCGAACGAACATCATTTCTTATCTATATATGTCTGTATGCACCAAACCAACCGTTTAGAGATCTGTTTGGTTGAGTATTATTGATATGCGAAAAATAGGCAAAGTATTCTTCTTTTTTTTTTTCTATATTTGTCGTTAGATCTGATTGAGAAGAGAGCCAGATTGCATTTGTCTGTCGAATGCGAGAGAACCTTTTTACAATATTTCGGATGGATGTCAAAAAAAAAAAAATAACTAGAGACAGAGAAATATAAGTACTAAAGTCACTTATGCATAGTAAGAATCGGTTTCAGCTCAACGCCGAACATATTAATAATGACTGTTGACTATGTTTTTTTTTCTTCATTATATGAGATATTTCTTTTTCTCTAATGGATGAAGAGAGAGCGAGAGAGAGAGAAAAAAGTGAATTAGGCCTTTTTTTATCATCATCGACATATAATAGTTAAATATACAGATGTACATCATTGCTCGTCAATATTGTAATCGTTGACGACTAATTAGAATTCCCTAAATATGTTTTTTTTTCCTATTACTTTCTCTTCGTCTTGTTCTTTAGGATCGTATATTTATTAATGTCAGTCGAGCGAGAAAAAAACATAGCAGAAGAAGAAGAAGACTTGTCTGTTATACTATAGGGCAATCAACCATATTTTGACATGAAAATATACGATCAACCATATGGTATTTCAATCGTTGTTAAATCAAAAAATACACCTGTCACCTATTATAATATTATCTAAGGTTATTTAAAATTTGTTCAAAACAAATGTTATCATTTACTTTTTTTTTCTTTGTCCTTTATAAATATACTTATGAACCACAGGTGCGTATATCCTTTTTCATTAATAATAATCGATAAAATTTAATAGTTTATTTTATACAAGAGATTCTTCAACTAGTTTTTTTTTTTTTGTTATTTTTAAAAATCATCTCTAAATAATAATAATATATGAATGAATAACTGTATAGAAAAGAAAAAGCAAGTATGTATATTGATAATAAAAGAGAATTAGTAAATAGATTGATCATTTTTTATTAATCGAACTCTCTATCAATTGCTAGTGATCGCCTGACAATATATTGCGATATAGCATGTAAAATGAAAATAAAAAAAAAATAACAACAAACGGAAGTTGAAAGATTGATTTCATATGTGCTTCAATAATTTTCAAGTAAACGAAGTGTTCCCTTTTTATATATATATATATATGTACTTGTTTTTTTATGAAATAACAATAATTGTAACAATAACATAACTAACAAAAGCAAAATGAATAGCTCGAATTTTTCTCTTAATACATCTTTTGAAAATGAGAAAGAAAAAAAAGAGAACCTGATTGAATGAATGAATGTCTATAATATATAATAACTACTCACAAAAATCTAGATGAATTTATTTCATTCATTAAAGAAAAACATCAATGACAATAGTGAGCGATAAATTGATATTTTTATTTGTGTATATACATGCATCTGCTTTCTATGTAGTCGTTCGTTATATTGTTAAGACACTCGTGCCGTCTTGATTATTGTTTTTGATATATAGGGAAGAAAAAAAACGTCAATAATGGAAGACTATAGATACAAAATGTAAGCCTTCTATTCACATCATCACCATCAGTTGTGTGACAACTGGTCCGGTTAGTTGCGTTGGCAGGCACACACTTGAGAAAGCTTGTCATCATTGTATTGTATTCACTTATATCTTTACATTCTTAAAAATATTTGAGAGAAACCAGTTTTCTTTAACTATATATACACACACACCCATAACGAAGAAGAAAAGAAACCATTTCCTTCATGACATTTTTTTTTTATTCTTCTATAGAATGATAGACATTTGTACTTACAAAAAAAAAAATTCATTTTTTTTATTTTTTCATTTATAGAAGAAAAAAAAAATTTTTTTTTTTTCTTCTTTATATTTCCAATTATTAATAATTTTTCTCTTATTTTATAGATGTAATAAAATTATTCATTTCAAAATTTAATTTATCGTTTTTTTTTTTTTGTTTCTAGATTTTAAAACCCGGTATGTTGAAAACTAAACAATGGTTAAATTATCTAATTCAACATCATTAATATTTCATAATGTTCCAACAATATCAACAACATTATCATTATTTGATAATAATATAACATTATCAATAAATGAACAAATTTTATTTAAAAATACAAATTTAACATGTAATCAAATAAAATATGAATATATATCACAAAAACCTTTATTTAATATTGTTCGTTATATAACACATAATTTAAATCGTTTTTTTATTTTACCAGCTATTATTTTAAACTTTTGTGCTTTTTATATCTTAAGACGTACACGTATGAATCGTTCATCATCTATAGCATTTTATATGCAAGTATTAGCATTATGTGATGTAGCATTTTTTGCATTAAGAGTTATTTTTGGAGAATTATCAAGTTTATCAGCTCATAAACATATATTAACAACTGAATTATGTCAATTTCTTTTTTTAATGGTTAATGCAGTCAATTATACAACAGGTAATTTTTATGTGTATAGAAAAAATATTTTACAAATATGAATCATTTAATTTGATTTTTATACTTAAGATAAGTGCATCTTATAACTAGAAATACACTTTAAATTTTGATTTAAGAATCTTTTTCTTTTCATTTCAATTATATTTCTCATTTATATACAAAACCATATGATGTTTTAATTGTGTTAAGTGGTATAAGTATTATTAATATAGACTAGTATTCATAATTAAAGTAATATTTAGTTTGTGAAGAAATTTATCTTAACACTTTTTATGATTATAAAGCTTTACAATCTACGGATATATTACTAAATTAATCATTGAATTGTATTTTACAGAAATTATTTTTGTAAAATAAATATATCTAGGACGAACTATCAAAATTTGACTAAATGTAATGATCTATTTGAGAAGAATATTTAATAAACTTATCTCATTTCGAATATATTTATTAATAATTTCAATTTAATCAAGTGAAAGTATTTCTCTCATATATATATATAGACCTTATTCCCCAAATAATTTCTTTTTCTATGTACTGTCAAATGATTGATTGCGATTATTGATGTATATATATGTTTATCATTATCACAATGTTGAATGACATTCAATGTCAATCTTCTTAATAATCTATTCTATATATATATATTTTAGTATGGCTTATTGCTGCAATGAATGCTGATAAATTTCTTGCTGTTTGTTTACCATTACGTGTATCAGATTTATTATCACGAAAAAAAGCATATGCTGTTGTAATAGCTGTTATAATATGTTCAATGCTTGTTGCATCTGTACATGCAAGTCGAACTGTTTTAAAAGATAATGCATATTGTTGGCTTGAAACATCACAAGATGAAAAACTTGTTTTTATTCTTGATGCTTTTTTTTGGTGCTTTATTCCATTTATTGTTATATCAATATTAAATGCTGCTATATTTCTTGCTTTATTACGAGCACGTCGTGAAGCATCACATTTACATGAATCAACATCATCATCAACAACAACAACAACGAAAATAATTCGAACACCAACAAATCAATTTCGTTCATCTGTGAATAATCGTGCACGTATACAATCACAAAATCTTCAAATAACAATAATGCTTATAACAATTTCAATAACATTTTTTGTTTTAACATTACCAAATGCTATTTATTATTTACTTATATTTTTACGTGTTTTTATTGAAAGTTGGAAAGCTGTTAAATGTGATGAAAATTTACATAAAAATCTTGATACATATGTACGAACATCAGCTGTTATGTATTTAATATCAAATATAACATCTGATTTAATGCATGTTGTTAATTTTTTTCTTTATTTTATAAGTGGTGCAAGATTTCGTACAGAATTTCGTCGATTAATATTTCATCAATTATGTCGTTGTTGTTCAAAACGTAAAATAAAATTTTCAAGAAAAAATATTATATCAAATCAACAAAAGTTTATACATGTACATGGTTTAACAAATGGACGTACATTAACATCATTATCAAGTGGAAAAATATCAAATAAACAACAATGTAATTATACAAAAGTAAATCAAGATAAACAACCAACAATACATCAATCATTATCAAGAAATACTGTACGTAGTGCATCAACATCAATTGAGGAAAAATCTAAACGAAGTCAATTTGGTTCAAGTACATTAGGAGTTGATGATGATGATAAACAAGAAGGAAATAATCTTTTAAAACATGAATAAAATTTACTAGAATTTTTTTCTCTCTTTTTTTTTTTCTTTCTTTATTGTATTTGTTTTTTTTTTCTTCTTCTTTTCTTATGTCAAAAATAATGTTTAATATAATATTAAATAAGGAGCTCAATTTTGAGGCTAATATTATAATTTATTTTGTATTTAATAAATGAATATATTAGTTATAATAATAAGTATACATTTATGTTTAATAGATATTTATTGTCAGACTACTTTTCCTAGAATCAAAAATTATTTATAAAAAAAAAAAATAATATATATTATTATAAAGCACTTGATTTAAGTCACCACTTAAATTTGAAAGAACTTTTCTAGCATATAATAGAAGATGGTTATAATTTCTTATTTGACATACATGTTATATTAATGATATTTTTATTCATTAAATAACATGCTTTTAACCTTTATTCAATATTTGAATAAATCATTTTCTCAAACTTGGATTCAATTTCAGAAGATCTAATCATCATGATTGATTTTTTTTTTTTGGATTATTAAATATTCATAATGAATAGACTGAAATAGAAAGAAAATAATCTTTATTTTTATCATTTGTATAATCACTCAAGAAGGTAATGACCTTATAACGTGATCGATCTTGAGTGAAATCTTACAGGAAATTCAAAGAATACATGTTTTATTATTTATATTTATTCTATTTTTAAAAAAAAATATATAGGAAGTATTAACTTACTAATGATTATGCTAAATATATAAGTAATTATCAATGTTTTGACATGACATTGAAACAAAATGTATAGAATCTTTCTTCACTCAAAATATAGAAATATGTAAAGTATCAAAACAAATCTAATGATTTATATAAATAATAATTATTTACAAGAACAAAAAAGAAAATTCTAAAAATGTTATCTTACGACGAAACCTTTTCAGGTGCTCCCTTTCGATTGCAATGATTTTTTGTCTGTAGATAGTAAATCGTGTCCTAATAATAACTCTAAAAAGATTTGGGTTCCTATTGAGATTTTCAAAAGATTCCTGTGGGGGACTTCAGGTACGAAAAAATTGTATTTTTGAATTTTGGTCTGAAACTCCGCGAATACAGAGGTCTTAACTAGACTAGCTCATGTAGAAAAATTTCGAAGTTTTGAACAAAGTTTCGCCGAGATATAGAACTTTCAAAGTTTAAATCCTTCTTCATACAGAGTGTATATAACATGCATTTTTGAAAGCTTCGTATCTCGATGAGACTTTGTTCAAAACTTCGAAAATTTTCTACACAATCTAGTTTAGTTAAGATCTCTAAATTCGCGGAGTTTCAGACCTAAATTCAAAAATACAATTTTTTCGTACCTGAGGTCCCCCACAGGGATCTTTTGAAAATCTCAATAGAAACCCAAATTGTTTTAGAGTTATTATTAGAACACAATTTACTGTTTACATGCAAAAAATCATTGCAATCTGAGAGAGCATCTGAAAAGGTTCCCTCGTTAGTTTATTTTGTGTATAAAGATATTTATAGTTAATAAAATAATTAGTTTTGAAATATATTCGTTAAGAATAATAAAAAAAAAACATGAAATAATATTTGCATTAAACTACTTAAAATACATGAAATCTAAATGAAAGACAAATAATATTCTTTTTACTATTATAAGAAAAAAAACACCCTATAAATGTTGATCTAAGCTCTCATATACATATATTTTACATAATTGTTTGTATTGATATATTATTCTGATCATTATTTCTCTTTTATTTTCAGGCAAAAAATACTGATGCTTTCATTTATTTTGAATAATATAATTTTTAGGAATTTTATTGAAAAATAATGGATGAGGCGTTTTTAATGGTTCACTTTCTCATCACTTGATATGTTATAAGATGTGACATGAAAAGCTGTGTAACAATAATATTCTATAGATAATGTCACAGCTTGTATTAATCGTCTAATAAAATCTTTGTCTATTCGTTATGACGAAAAAAAAACAGATCAGTCACATATTGTATTAATATCATATTGAAAAGAAGCACCATGAAAATTCTACTTGTTGGTTTTCTTAGTTTTTCATTCGTTCTTAATTTAATATCAACTTTGGAAACGTTCAATTCTCAATTGAATAATCAAGAAGATAATATATATCATTCCGAGTCTCATCGTCAAGGTCTTTTCTATCAACAAGATCATTTACATAATATTAATCCTGTTCCTCAACAAAATGATATTATCAATTATGAAAATAATCATTTTCAAAAAGAATTATACGAACAACAATCTCATTCACATTCTACCAATAATGTTCAACAACAAATTGGTATAATTAATAATGAAGGTAATCAAACAATGCAACAAAATCATTCTCGTCTTCAAGGTAATAAAAATCAACTTCAACAATATTCTCAAAATATTAATAGATTTCAACAAGATAATTATCGTATTAATAATCGAATAGTTCATCCAAGATTTCGTTCTTTATTTCCAACTAGAAAAAATAATAAAATTCAATCTACATTATTAAAAACAACAACTATGGCTAATTTAAATTCAAATATATCATCAAATCGAACTCTTCTAGCAGATAGCAATGGTATTATTGATAAATTAAAATCATCAAGTCTTCTTGAAATTTTAACAACAAAAACAACTGATCATGGTGTTCAAACACGACGACGTATATCATTTGCTGATTTATATTATCAACAACAAATACGAGCATTTTTTGGTCATCAACATGATAAAGTTCCTTCTCGTACATATTCAAATATTAAAACAGGATTAAGATAATTAATATAATATTATTAATAAAAATGATCATTTAAAATAATAAAAAATCATTTAGTCTTATTTCTTTTCATATAAAAGAATTTTATTACTTTTAAAACTTGTTTTTATTGAAATTCGAAATTTGATAGATGTCTCTAAATAATGTCAACATTTTAAAGGTGGACGCTAAGCAAACAAAATCGAACAAACAGGCAGTAAAATGGTATCGAAATATTTTGTTTACATACTACGAAAAATTTTCACTACTAAATATGTACGTAAATAGATTTTAGTTAAAGAATATTTCGAGAAATATATAACTATAAAACTAATATTTTTTTATTTAAATATATAAATTAAAGATAAAGATATCATAAAAGTCGTTTTCTTTTTATTTTATTTTATTGTTGATATAAAATAAACTATTCTATAAAATATATAAATTATACTTAAAGACTTTTATTCTTAGATCTTTTTATTTTTTATTAAGATTATATTATCTTTATATGACATAAATGAATATATATATTCAATTTCTTTTTTAAGGTGTAAAAGAAAAAATATAAAAAGAAAGAATTGATTACTTTCTAATCTATAAAACGTAAAAAAAGAAGCCGATTATATTATTTTTTCATTGCGTTGTTATTGTTCGACACTTGAATAAGTGAACAAATTGAGAATTGACGTGTCTCGTTGAAATAGAAAAAAAAGTATATATTATTATTATTATAACAGCAATAACAAATTGAATCTAACAGACGATTTTTTCTCGGCTTTTTTTTTTAAGATTTTTTTTCCAATATAATGGCTCACGATATCGATCATTATATATATATTTTTTGTGTTCAAAATTAAATCAAAATTTTCATTTCGTATATAAACTTAAAATGCCTGCAGCACCACGACGACGTAAAACTAGCACTAGTGAATCAAGTGATGGTTCATCATCATCGGATGATGATGATATACCTTCAACAATATTAGGAAGATCAATAATGAGTAAAACAAATGAATTAACACTTAAAGATGATGAAGATACAATTAATTATCAAGCAGGTTTACCTGAAGAATATGGTAAAATATATATTAATTTAATAAAAATAAAATAATCATTTATTTTATAGAGGTAGCAGGAGAATCTGATGATGATCGAAGAGTTACATCGAGAGCCATGGAATCATCTATATCAGGAACATATGATGATGATAAAAAACAACAATTAGCAAAAAGAAAACGAAAAAGGTTTGTTAAAAAAAAACCAAAATGTGTTTTTTTGAAAATTATTAATTTCTAGAGTATATTTTATTTGTGTATCAATGTGTAAATATGAATGTGTACGACGAGCAGCAAAACGACTTAATTTTCGTGAAGTTTCAGATGAAGATGATTGGAATATTTATTGGACTGATACAAGTGTTGGAATTGAACGAGTTGCACAAATGAAAAAATGGCAGGTTAGAATATTGAAACAAAATACGTTTTTCTTTTATTTTTCATTAAAGAATATATATGTATATATTTTATATAGAAAATAAATCATTTTCCTGGTATGAGTGAAATATGTCGAAAAGATTCTTTAACAAGAAATATGTCAAGAATGGTTAAAATGTTTCCAAAAGAATATGCTTTTTATCCAAAAGCTTGGTGTCTTCCAGCTGAGTATGTTAAAGATTTTATTTTAATTTATATATTTTTGTCTTGTATTTGTTTTTTCTATTTAAATAGTTATAGTGATTTTGTTAAATATTATTCTGAAAAAAAATATAAAACATATATTTCTAAACCTGATGTTGGTTGTCAAGGTCGAGGAATATTTATAACAAAAAATCCTTCAAAAGATATTAAACCGTATGAATTAATTTTCTATTTAGATTTCTTAATAATTAACTATTATATTTTTTGTTTAGAAATGATAATTTTGTTGTGCAAGTATATGTTAATCGTGTATGTATCATTTAAATATAATATAAATTAAGGAAAGAAGTTAAATTATAATACAAAAGATACCTAAGTCTATTGATACGGTCCTGTATTAATTCAGACGTTAATACAGGGCTGTATACGGATCTATTTTAATGGAGTGATGGTGCGTATTTCTGCGCCCATTATGGCTGACCGTATCGATAGACTTGGGTACTTGCATTCAATATGTTGAATCTGATTGGATCCAATAGTTTGTTCCATGAGATTGATCCTCAACACTATATCTAAACTGATGACAATTAAAGTATAATTGACATTTAATCGACGGATCCACCAATGATTCCATCACTCGAAATCCTATCTTTCAAGATTCCCTCGATCTTCAACTAATATTGACAACGAGCTAGTGTCCGAATTTTAAGAATATATGCCCTACATGAGTTAATTAAAAAAACAAAAGCGTTTTTTTCAAATCAATATCTATTCTCTCCGTTGTTGTTTTAGCCATTTTTAGTCGATGGTTTTAAATTTGATTTACGTGTATATGTTGCTGTGACATCTTGTGATCCATTTCGAATATTTGTTTATAAAGATGGTCTAGCACGTTTTACAACTCAACATTATGAAGAACCATCAAATTCTAATTGTGTATGTATTAAATTATTCTAAAGAACTTTTTGTTTTTTTATTTCTTTATTTTTAGAAAGATATTTTTATGCATTTAACTAATTATGCTATTCAAAAACGCTCGGATGATTTCATTCGAGATGAAGATACTGGTACTAAACGGTAATATAAAATGAGAAATAGAAAATTTCTAAATTAGAAATATATTCTAGTCGAATAACAACAATTAATCGTTGGTTAGTTGAACATGGTTATGATATAGTCAAATTATGGACAGATATTGATGATGTTATTATAAAAGTTCTTATATCAGCACATCCTGTACTTAAACATAATTATCGTGCTTGTTTTCCTCAACATTATCGTGGTAGTGCTTGTTTTGAAATACTTGGTTTTGATATATTAATTGATAGAAAATTAAAACCATATGTTCTTGAAGTATAAATATAATTTAAAAGACAAAAAAAAGAGTGGTTTTTTTTTTCCTTAGGTAAATCATTCACCAAGTTTTACAACAGATTCAAAATTAGATCGTGAAATAAAAGATGCACTTATATATGATACAATATTATTATTAAATATGCCAGCTGCTGATAAACGTTTTTTTGTTGAAGAAGAAAAAAAACGTATAAAAGAAAGACTTTTTCAACGAATTAATAAAAAAGATAATAAATATCGTGAAGAACAAGAAGATATAGCTCAACAATGGCAAAAAGAAATTGAAAAATGGGAAGATCAACATATAGGAAATTATCGAAGAATTTATCCTATAAATGATATAAATCAAAAATATGAAAAATTTTTTACACAATCTGGTACACTTTATTCCGAAACAGCAGCTTCAAAAGCTAGAATTGAACAAGCCAAGTATATTAATTTTTTTTGTTGAATACGAAAAAGTTCTTCTTATTTTTTTTTCTTTTAGAGCACAAATGGATGAATTACAAAAAAAACAAGAGAAATTAAATTCATTTAAAAATAGTAAATTATATTCAAATCCAGGAGGCAATAGTTCAAGAGAAATATATGGTGAAAGTCCATCAAAAAGAACATTACCTAATGTTAAATCATCAAGAAGTTCATCATTTAATCGAACATCTTTAAAACGTCTTACAACTGTAAATATTTTTCTTGTTTTTTTAGATAAATATTTTAATTTATTAATTTAGAATATGAATCAATCAATTCAACCAACTCAACCTTATGGTGATTCAATAAAACCAATTGATATTGATGAAAATGAAGAATTAGACCGTATGTTATCACTTAAACATCGAGAAACACTTATTCGAGGAATGGGTAAACTGAGAAACAAAAAACGATAATATTTAAATTAATTTTTTTTGTTTGTTAAATAAAAATAAAAAAAGGTATTGTTGATATGTGTCATCGAATGTTATTTGGTACAACAGGTACAATGGCTAACTTAACATTAGCAAATAATGTAATTACAGCATCACATGGACAACATCACACGATGGTTAGTAGAGAATATTCATTTATTTACTCAAATATTATCGGAAAGATCAATTCTTTCTTTTATATTAAATAATTCATTTGAGAAATTTTCAATCTACTAATGAAAGAAAAAACTATCGACTTTTGGAAGATTTAAATATATAAAAGACAGTTTAGAGGATTTTCTACATAATTTCATAAGGACGATTTTTCTAAATTGCGAATATGTATTGTGATGCATACCATCGATCATGATGTTCGATATGTTTTCTAATGACCTGTTTATACACGATTGGAAATAATATTATTCCATGAGATGCCGCTTATAATTTTCAGTGGAAAAGATAAAGAATTTTGTAACAAACTTGAAGAAATTTTACACTTTTTTTACAGTAGAAAAGTAAGATGGCAGCAATTCAAAAATTAAATAATGTGTTTTTCTTGGATATTTTTACATGATTCGATAGATCTCGTCGAGCTCTACAAAGCTGTATACATGAAAAAAATTTAACATAGTTGTTGGATTAAAATTCACTGAAAACAGTTTAAAGAATGAACCAAAAAACACGCATTTTATATAGAGAAAAAAGTGATCTTTTTACACTGAATTCAGCTGTTTTCCATTAGCAGTTTTCACGCTGTATCGAATGAGTATATTTCGAAATGTCTTAGACAGTAAAAATAATCAACTTTGTAGAGCTTGACGAGATCTATTAAATCATGGAAAAATATCCAAGAAAAACACGATATTTCATTTTTAAATGATTGACACCTTACTTTTCTACTGTAAAAAAAGTTAAAAATTTCTTTAAGTTTTTTATGTTCGATATAAAAAAGCTTGCATTGCCCTTACTATTTAGTCTCAATAAACCCCATTTTTAACTCACTTTCATTTGATATAAAAATTCCTTAACCCTTCTATTGAAAATTATAGGCGGTATCCTCTGGAATAATATTATTTTCAATCGTGTAGTATCATAGTTAACCAATACAAACACTTATACGTTTACATTTATCGATCATGTTTATGTTTCTTCATTAGAAATAAATCTTGAGTATTGAAACTCTTAAAGAGAAAACATATCAACGTCTATTCGAATATTAATATAACACAACAGAGAGTACACAAAGTAAATAATACAGGTTATATCAATAAGTGACATTTATTTATTGTTCTTACATAATCTCATGGTGTTTTTTTCTTTAATATCTTTTGTATAATGAAAACCTATGAGTTACTATAAAATTTAAAAAAGAATAAATATGTTAAGTACAATTTTTAGCCACAAATTGATGTAAATGATCCAACACAAAATCTTTCTCTTCTTCAATATGTTGGTTCAAAACTTCCTAATGCTCAATTAAATCGTCATCATGCAAATAATACCACATCAGCTCAAGTTCTTCAACAATATTTTACCAGTCAACAACATCAATTACAATCAAAATATGATATACGTACAAATCGAAATGTACATTTATTAGATGAAAAACTTCTCAATGTAAAAATAAAAACAAAAAAAAAAAGTCAAACTTTTTTTTTCTTCATTTTATTCCTATAGACAAATTCATCTCAAAATGGTTCTCGAACTGGTCGATATCAACAAACATTACGTTCAACAGAAATTAATCAACCACAAAATCGTGTTTTTCTTCAAACAAATATAATGCCACAAATTACAAATAATCTTTTACCTAAAGCAAATGTTGCTACAACAAATTCAGTATTAGAATCATCAATAAGAACTAAAAGTGCAAATACAATGGCACGACAACGTACAGGTCTGTTAAGTTAAAATAGACCTTCACATACTTATATACACTTTTACACCTATTTCTTTTTTTT
>JAJEKB010000948.1:42903-74437 GCA_022393335.1 Macrotrachela quadricornifera
TTATCATGAAATGCAGGTGTTATTATACGTCGACGATTTTTCCATTTCGATCCATTACTAAAATATAATACAAAATTTGGATAATATTCTTCATCAAATGAACAAACCTTGTTAATAAACCTGTTTTAAGCCATGGATAAAGAAATTCATAATCTGATGATTTTTTTAAATTTTTTGAACTAGAAAAAAAATGCTAAAAAAGAAAAATTTTTCAATTTTCTAATCTATAATTAATATAAACTTCAAGATCAACTGGATGAAAAAAAATCACATAAGGACGTATACCAAGCCATACACAATATAAAATTGAATGTTTACTTTGTTCATAATATGTAAGTAATTTTTGAGAAAATTCTATAAGAAAAATAATAAAAACTAGTGATAAATTTTTATTTATTCTTACGATACGGATTTAAAGGTAAATCAAATAGATTTCCCATTAAAGGTAATCTATTTGGTGGACATGGAATATCTCCATAAATTCGTAATAATTTAATATAATTAATAAACCAGTTTCTTAATCGAAAGATAGTTAATAAAACTATTAAAAAAATCAATATTAATATCATTTCCTAAAATAAGATTAACGATTTTTTTTTCTTTTTATTTTATAAAAATATAATAAAAAGCATGTGTCAGTTGAATCATCCTATAATAAAATGATATGCAGCAGATTGAAGGAACAAAAAAAAGAAAATTCTCTAAATATAACCAAGAAATAAAAGTCAATAAGAGATAATTTATCATTTGTTTTTTTCGCCATATATAACAAGTACATTAAGAAGTTTGAAAATCTCTTGAATAATATAATTCTACCTTAGAAGAAAAATTTCTTATTGACGATTACAAAACTGAATGTTTACTTTGTTCATAAAATGTAACGAAATTCTATAAGAAAAAAAAAAAAAGAAAGAATGAAAACTAAAATAATGTATTATTATTTATTCTTACGATAAGAATTTAAAGATATTCCATTTGAGTAAACATCGAATATGTCTATAAAATTCATATTAATATCATTTCCTAAAATAAGATTAACGATTGCTCTTTTTTTTTTCTTCTTATAATTTTTATTTTAAAAATAGAACAAAAAGAAAAATACAAATCAATTGAGCCATACTATAACAAAATAGTATATATGTTTAACAAGCAAAGAAAACTTCATAAATACATCCGAAGAAAGAAAAAAAACAAAAACCAAAACGCATCGATAAAAGATAATTTATCTTTGAATTTCTTCTTTTTTTTTTTTTTCTTATGTATGACGAGTACGTTTATATTTTTGAATATCATTTGTTGATATATCTGTTGAATAATAATCACGTTTACGTGCTAATTGATTATCAACTTGTTGACGAACAAAATTTTCAAGTTGTTCAGAATGAGGATATGAACATACATCAATACGATTTGGATTTTCATTATCTAAATATATAAAATAAAATTCATAGAATATTTTCTTTCTTTTTTTTTTCTCTCTCACCATTCATAACAAGTGCTTGTCGAAATGTTTGTAAATCATCAACAATATGAGGTTGATTTGTTGTATTATTTATTTCTGTTGGACAAGTTAAATAATTTGATGAACGATCAGTTAAATAATGATAAATTTCGTCTGTATTTATATGTCGACGTTGTTTACGCCGTGTCCATCGTAAAATATCTTTTGTTTTACGTTGTTCACCATTTCGAATACCCAATTGAATTGCATCTTTTAAACTATCAAGACTTTCTAAAATAGCAAAAAAAAAAAAAACACGTATTAAAAAAAATTGAATTTAAGAATTAGTCGTTACCTTTATAAAGCATTGTAACTGATTCAGCTGCTGCATGTAATGTATTCCAATTATTTGTTCCATTTGATCGTTCTAAATAGAAACAAATTATTAAATTATCAATAAAAAATTTTTTTTTTTTACCACGAAACATTTTTGTAACATTGGTTGCCGCATTTTGAAATGCAAGAAATAATTTTTGTGTATATAAATCATGTTGATCTGTTAAATTTTCATGAATATTTCTTTCAAGTTCATCTTCATATTTAATTAATACATTATCATCATTATCAATAAATGATGTAAGATGACAATTTTGAGTATCATTTAAATTCGACATTATTTAACAAATGAAAACAAAACTAAGAAAAAATTTATTTATTTATAAATACAATAAATTACCCAAATAATGATGTCGCTAATTGTATTATATTGTTTATTATTTTATCATACATAAAAAAAAAAATAAAATATTTATTTAATAAAATTTTTTTCTTTATAAAAAAAAAAAATTTTATTTTTCTAAGAAATTTTAATTCAATTATAATTTTTATTGGTTAATTAATATTTAGTATAAATTACGCAGTAAATAGATAAATAGGATATATATTTCTTTACTTTTTATAATACAGAAAAATCCAAAAGACATGGAGAAAAATGAAAATGAAAAAATAACATCTTCAACAAATGTTGAATCATCATTAACTAATGTTGAAAATAATCAACAACGATGTGATTCAATGGGTGATGATGGATCATTTTTTGCCGGAAGGTATATTTAGATTTTAGTTTATTTTTTGTTTTTTATTTCGTTCTTTTATTTAGTTTACCAACTGAAGTAGTACGTCGTGTAAATGCACTTCGAAATATTCAAGCTGAACATCATAAAATTGAAGCTGGCTTTTTTGAAGAAGTTCATGCACTTGAATGTCGATATTTAAGCAAATATCAACCACTTTATGAAAAAGTATTAAGAATGATTTTATTTTGTAAATTTTAATTTAATTTTGTGCTTTTAGCGTTTGAATATTATTAAAGGTACTTATGAACCAACAGAAGCTGAAGCTAAATGTGCATTTGATGAAGATGAAGTATATATATATAGTGATTTTGTTTTTTTATAATATGAATTTATTTATTCATAGAATGATGAACAAGAAAAAAAACCAGCAGATGAAGAAAAAAAAGATGAACCAAAAAAAGAAGAAGGTAAACAAATTGTTTTATATATACACACACACACACATTTAGATCATTATACCAAGGCATTCTAATAATGCTGTAATGTAAACCAAATCTTGAAGTTACTCAATATTCATAGGTAGCTTAACAAATTGAGCAGGAGAGCTCTAAGTTAAACTGGTGTTCTGTGTAGAGTTACAGTTAGTAGTAGTTGTAAAAAACGAAATGAAACCAACTAAATTTTTCACTAGTGTATATGCTCAAGTCAATCAATCCAATAGAATAATGTACAAACTGAGTGCTATAAAATTAGATTCATTATTTGAGCTATTCAATGAATGATGATTTTTCAAATCATCATTAATTATATATTTTATTTTTAGAAAAAGTAGTTGGTGTTCCAGAATTTTGGTTACAAGTATTAAAAAATTCTGATGTTGTCTCAGAATTAATTAGAGTAAAAAATTTTTTATTTTCTTCAAAAGATATTTTCTACATATATAAATATATATTTCTAGGAACAAGATGAAGAAGTTCTTAAACATCTTATTGATGTTCGTATAACAATGCAAAATGAAGCTGAACATAAAGGTTTTACAATTGAATTTGAATTTACATCAAATGAATATTTTACTAATACAATATTAACAAAATCTTATGAACTTCGTACAGGACCTGATGAAGAAGAACCATTAGCATATGAAGGACCTGAAATAGTTAAATCAAAAGGTTGTGAAATTCAATGGAATAAAGGAAAAAATGTTACTTTAAAAATGGTTAAAAAAAGACAAAAACATAAAAATCGTGGAACTATTCGTGTTGTTACAAAAGAAGTCCAAACTGATTCATTTTTTAATTTTTTTTCACCACCAAATGGTATATGAAATTTAATAAAAATAATAAAAATATATTTTGTTTTTTATTTTTAGTACCAGATGATCCTGATGCTGAACTTGAAGATAATGATGAAATAAAAATGTTAGCAGCTGATTTTGAAATTGGTCATATGCTTAGAGATTCAATTGTACCAAAAGCTGTACTTTATTATACCGGTGAAGTTGGTGATGAAGATGATGTTGATGTAAAAATAATAATAATAATAATAATAATAATATAATATATTTTTATATCTTTAGTATGATGAAGATGATGAAGATGAAGATGATGATGACGATGATGATGATGATGATGATGACGATGATCAAGATGAAGATGAAGGTCATAAAGGTGCTCGAGGTGGTGGTCATGGTCATCATCATCATCATCATACAAGTGGTGGTAAACATGGTTCCGGGGGTGTTAGTATACATTAAATTTTGTTTGTTATTAATATATTTTAATTTAAATAGAAATCTCGAGGTGGAAAACAAGGTGGTACTGGTGGTCAACAACCTGAGTGCAAACAACAGTAGAATAAAGAATTATTTTAGAAAAACAAAATATATATCTCCCAAGTACCAATGTTTTTATTTTTCTCAGATGCTATTTGTTCTTTTTCTTTTTTTTTGTTTTTGTTTATTCTTTTTTCAAACATTGATTTATTATTGTTATATGATAAAAGATTTCTTTTTTCAGTTATATTAATAGATTTAATGTTGAGAAAAAGAATATATATAAAAAGATAAGAAAAATAAGAAATTATTTTGTTACTTTATTTTTTTTTCGTTTTATTCATAAAGATATGATTTTAGATATATATATATATATTAAGTTGAATAAAAAATAGGAATAATTTATTTCATTTTATTAGCCTCAAAAATATGAGAAAATTTTTCGATTAAAATATTTTTTATTTTCTTTTTGTACAATAAACATTAAGCATTTATATGTAGAAAAACAAACAAAATAAAATTGATTAGTTTTGTTCATTATTATTAATATCATATTCATCAATAATTGAATCACATATAGGATAACGTTTATGTATTTTTATTTCTTGTATAGAATTATAATTTAATTGTTGTTCATATTCTTGTTCATATTCTGGAACATTTTGTAAATAATAATCTGATAATATATCAAGTGGTGTTGTTGGAGGATCTTTTGGTACAGGTCGTTGTAATGTATGAGCTAAATGATGCCATACATCAACTTTTTTCCATCGATTATTATTATTATTATTATTATTTAAATTAGATTTTTGTTGATTAGAAATATATGATGATCGAGTAGATACAGTACGTTTACTTGATGATGATGATTGATTTCGATTTATTGAAGGTAAACTAATTTGATTTGATGATATTGTTGTTGTACTTGTATCACATACAGTACTATTATCATTATCACTAATTATTGATGTATTAAGTTTTGTATTTGTACGTGTTGTTAATGGTACTGATGATGAAAGAATTGCAAGACCACGATATGGTTTATGTTTATGTAATGATGATATTGGTTTTTTTTCAAAATTAGTTTGATTAAATTGTTCAATATCAAGTAAATTATTTCCAATAATTTTTGATGTATGTTGTTTTGCATTTGTATTTATTGTTAATGGATGAAGATAAAGACGACGTGTTAAGATTTGTGCTGTATTTCGTGATGATGTATGACGAAGATCAGTGATTGTTTGACATAATTCAAGTAATGTTAAAGATTTGGCTTTTACTGGATACCGTGCTGTTGTTGACGACATGCGTAACTAGAATATAGATAAATAAATTAATATTTTCTTTTCCTAAATATTCGTTATAAAATCTAAAAGATATACTGATAAACACTGACATCATCGATTATTTCTTGTATAGTAAATCGCGTTCGTTGTTGCATCTTTTTCATAAAAAAATTATTCAAGTGAATCTCAAAAACTTTCTTTCTCTTTTTCTCATTAAAGAAACTTTATATATATATATATAGATTATTTTAGGTTAAAAAATAATGAAATAAAAATATTGTAATATGTCTTCTTACTTTTTTAACATTATCTTCATATGTATTATGTCAAAAAAAAAATATATACCTTATTGAATATTTGTCGACAACAAAAGAAAAAAGTAAAAGTGAATTTTTCAAGTGTTGAAAAAAAAAAAAAATAATATAACATCTGAACAAAATACATCCATCTAACATAAAAATTTCTCGCATGATGTCGCTTGAGGCTAAATTTAATAAAATACGAACTATTATTTATCGATTGGTTGTTTATTCATTTTTAGATTAATAAAAAATTCTATATTTTATTTTATATTTAATAAAACTAATGCCTAAAACACGTTCAAAAGTTAAAAAATCTCTAATTACATCAGCAACAGCTATTATTGGTATAAGTACAGATGAACATAATTTATCAATATGTTGTTCAAATCGTAATTGTCCATCACATTGGCATGATCGTTTAACAGAAAAACTTAAAAATCTTCAACAATTAAAATTAAAAACATTATCATCATCATCATCATCTATTCATACATCAACAAAAGAAATAAAATATCATTATAAATTAACTTATCCTGATATATTAAAAAAATTATTTCAATTAAATGAATATGATGAAAATAATCATGAAATTTATTCTAAACCAATATCAAAATCAATTATAATTACTAAACATAATTTATTTATTGAACAATTATCTAAAACATTTAATAATTTAACATATACATTTATTAAAAATAATCTTAAATTACAAATGAAATATCGAATGATACCATTAGTTGCTGATCCATTTTCTGATCAGGTTTTTAAAAAAAATTCTTTGTTTTTTTTTTAACATTTGAAATAAAAACAATTTTCTTTTTCTATATATATCAGATGGATAGAATGGAAATTTCTAAACAATTAAAAATAAATCTTCTTCGTATTAATCATATACATTTAAATTGTCGTTTACCAGTTAAAATAATTTCAACACCTATATGGAATCATTCATCTATACATGTTATTGTACAAGATGAAAATACCGATTGTCTTCGTTTATCAATATATAATTGGTCACATATTATAAATACTCGACAAATAAAATCTAATAATTATATTGAAAAACGTTTAATAAATTTATTACCAATAAATTCTTGTATTGTTTTATTAGATCCATGGTTAAAACAATGTTATGATGGTGATATATCATTACGTTGTGAATCACCAAATACACATTTAATAATAATTGATTTTGAAACAAAATGTTCACAAAATAATCGAATAAATCTTGAACAATTAAGACAATTAGGTAATACTTGTTATCAAATGGATGATAATCTTGGTGCTATTGAATTTTATACATATGGTTTAAGACAACTTGATGAACAACAAGAAAAAGAATTAACATCAAAAGGACAATCAAGTATATTTATAAAAAAAATTTTCTTTACTAAATATTATTAAATTAATTTTTTAGTTGGTCCAAAAACTGATGAACGTGAACAACATCGTATTCGTCTTTTATCAAATCGATGTGCTTGTTATTTACGTGAACGTCATGCTGCTTTAGCATTAGCTGATACTGGTATTCTATTATCATTTAATGAATTAACACATATACTTGAATCACCAACAGCAACAGCTGGAAAACTTTTATTTCGTTGTTTAAGTGCACATCTTTATTTAGGTTTATATGATAAAGTTGAAAGTTTATTAAATTCACATAAATTTAGTGTTGGAATATCTGGAGGAGAAAATCCAGCATCAATGACTATTCTTGAACGTGAATTAAAAAGATTAAGAGATGAATCTATTAAAGGACAATATGATCTTCAAAATATGTTAAATGAACAAATAACGAATAAATCACATATGATGTTTATTGATTTACCTCATCATCATGCTGAATGTCATAGAAATGATTTATTTGAAATACGACCTTGTCAAGTAAATAGTTAAAACAAAAAATAATTTTATTTATTAATTTATTTTTTAGCCTGATGAATTAATAAAAACTGGTTATCCAAAAGGTTCATATGGTGTATATGCATTAAAAAATCTTGAAGTAGGTACATTATTACTTGTTGAACAACCATTTGCTAGTATTGATAATCGTGTTATTGATGAAGAATATTGTCATTCAATAAATTATTATAAAATAAATTCAAAAATTGAATATTATTCTAATGATATATTACGTTTATTAAATGAAATTGAAAAACAATTATTAATTGGTAGTGGAACATGGACAACATTTGATAAAATTAAATTAATGCAACCTATACGACAATGGTTAAATGATAATATTAATGAAGATATTAATGAACAACAACAAGATAATAATGATATACCGTCAGATTTATTAGAAAATTATGAAAAAATTTTATCAGAAAAAAAACAATGGAGAAAACCATTTTCAAAGTAAAATTATTAACAAAAAAAAAAAAACGAAATAGTTTTTCTATGTTTATCATCTTTATATAATCGTATAATTCATATCTATTTTTCTAGACGATTACCCCCACCATTACCATATATTCCTTGGCGTATTTTATTCGAAACTCAACAACAAAATCCATACAAATCTCAATCAACTCTTGGTTGGTATTCAATTGGTTCAATGTTTAATCATTCTTGTTTACCTAATTGTTTATGGTATTTAATTGGTGATTATTTATTTATTTATATATGTTCAACAAATATTAAACAAGGTGATGAATTAACTATATCTTATTGTCCATTATGGATATCATCGATAAACGAACGTACAAATATATTACATCAATATAATATAATATCTTGTCAATGTTTACTTTGTTTATATGATCGATCATTCATAAATGAATATGAAAATGAATTAAAAAAATTTTCTAATATTCGTGCATTAACTCGACAAAAGAATATTTCATATATAAATCGTTTTAATTATTTAAAACGATTAAAATATCATTATGAATTTTTAACAAAAAAATTTCAACAACGACCAATTGGTTTTATTAATGAATTTATTGATTTAGAATATATTTTACAAAATTTTCAATATGAAAATAATCAAAATGATATTAAACAATATATAATTAATGAAAAAAATACATTTCTTGAACGTTTATCAAAGATTTGTAATTTTACATTACCACAAATGCCAAATCCAATTTTATTATTCGGAAAACAAATACAAGTAAATTAATTCTTTATATGTATATATATATATATATCTTTAACAAGGATTTTTGTTTGTGTCTAGTTACTTATTCATCATCTTGAACAGTTTTATTCACCTGATTTAAAAGAATGGGAACATTTGCTTGAATATCTCTATGAAATTTATACATTTAAATGCCATTCATCATCAAATGATATTCAAAAAACTTTAAAAGATCAAAAGCAATTATTTAGTAATCTTTTACAAACACAAACTTTTCTTCAGCATTCCATTTATAATTAATGAAACGAAAAACTTTAATGACTTTTTATATCTATTTGTTTGTCTGATATATACATATATATATATATTTACGTTTTGGTTAAGTCTTTCAGTTGAAATTGCAATAGAAGATGATATATCTATTTAATTGTATATGATAGAAAAAAGATAATGAAATCTATTACTTTGATCTGCAAAATTTTATTTATTCACGAGAAAATGACCCAAAGTGTTCAAAGAGTTTAGGCCACATTTGTTTTGGTCATAAGTAGACCTCGATGATGTATGAAAAAGTTCAAAAGGATGTGATCCCTAAAATCTTTCTTTCAAAGATATTGAATTTTTATGATATAGTATGAAGAAAGGAGAATGAAATATACTGCAACATATACATTACTTGTTCGATCTGCCTTGAGTTTAGAGCTAAATTAAAGTGTATTTATTTTGATTCTATTCTTTGTTTATGAGCTCATAGAGCACATCAAATTCTCATTTAAATTCATTCTTCTTCTCATCCTATCTTTTGCAAGGTATTAGTATGGGGCAGAAAAGTAGTTGATTGTAATTTTACTAATTTTCAGTTTGAAATGATTATTCCATCAAACATCATGAAGATTCTAGCTGATCGAATTTCAAATTTATTGTGTTCAGAATTTTCTGCCAATTCAGGTGGCATCACTACCACCACAAATTGTGAGTGTGAAGTACCGGATCTACTTCACACCATTCTTGAGTCGATATTGAACAGTCATTCACACAGTTTCGAAGTCGAAACTATGCTCGATCATGATTTAGGCGAAGATGATATGATCAAGTCGAAGAATCGTTTGGTTTCGATTATCTCAGCAAAGAGAAAGATGAGGAGAATACATTGTGTAACAAAAAGTTTTCACTCGATTACATGACTCAACCCAAAAACTGATCAAGGAAAGCGACGATGGTCGACAGCAAAACATCACTTCAAACATATCCCCATATCAAACTTATATCGCTCGGTTTTGGCATTGTCTTGAGAGACATGATACTAAGAAGTAGAAAACTGATAAGATTGACGATTGTGTGTTCGATTTGTGCGAACGAGCTAAAGAGAATTTCCTTCCTGCACATGATATCGATCTTCGTAGGTGAGGGATGAAGCAAACAATGGATGAATCTTTACACAATTTCGCCGCTTCATATCATTAGCTTTATATGTTCAAGCATCAACACAACATATCTCACGGAAGATGATCAAAATAAGATAACTTGTGATAAATCTCGAAAAAATAAAAGAAAAACTTTTAGTGAATTTCACATGTCTGTGTTTTAAGTGGAACATTAATTTTTCAAAATATTTTAAGATAAAACTTACCGAATATATGATTTTCACAGATAGTGACGAAATGGAAAATACAAAATCAAGATATAGATAAAACTTCTGCCAATAACTTTCTGACTGATGTTTGAAAGTGTTTGCCAAAATATAAAATGAGCGTGGACATAAATACTGATCAAAGTAGAATCGAACTCAAAATGCACTTTACTCGAACACTTAGAGCGGCATGATGCAGTCAACTTTCATGCTTGATGGTCAGCTTCTCTCACCAATTTACCTTTGCTTGAAAGAGTCCAAGGAACATATGAGTAAACTCGCGACATCCTTGGTCGAATATTGGCGTGACCAAGTATTCCTTCCATTACTTGAAAAACGAAAACAGTTTCTACTTATCTCTGTTTGTTGGGGAGGACAGATGGATGGAAAAGAGTTATGACAATCACATCTCAGAATGTACAAAACTTGAGATATCGAAAACAACAACAGATCAAATTCAACCTTTAGATGTCTTTTTTAATCGTTAGATGAGAATGATTCCTTGTCGAATCTATGAGCGAGCGCAATAATATCATGCGTCTCACACATCTAATTCACAAAAAATTCTGACTAAATTTATCTTATATGTACTAATACAAAGTACATACTTCCATTTGTATAAAATGTCATCAAATGTAACCACATTTATATATATTACTTTAACAATGATGATTGATAAAAGATGATATACAAGTATCTATGCTTAACTCGCAATAGAGATGGACATCTCCTTGAAAACAAAACAAAGTGAAACCTCTAAACTATTCACATAATTTTCAAATTAATTTGGAAATTACGTGAACAGTTTAGAGATCTCACTTTGACTTGTTTCTATGGAGATGCCCATTTCTGACTTGTAATTAAATAAAATTACGGCTTCCACACTGCAATATATAAAACAAGCAATAGATTATGGTGAAATATATAGTTGCAATTACCTAAAGCATGAAAGTCATATTTCAGACAGACTCTAAATTTTATAATGTATTTTAGGTCAAGGATGTTTTTTATCTTGTTGTTTTCATTGAAAGATTTTAAAAGGAGTAAATACTCATCTGCAAAAAAAAAAGAATTACTAAAAATTAGGATAAATGTAATAAAATAATATTGAAATTTGCTTTGTACACTTTTTACGATGCTGAAATTGTTCAAAAGAATACTCTATTATATCTTATAATCTTTCATAATAATAATAATTAATAGATGGATATGATAAAAACTTATTGTTTTTTTCTTTTATCATTGTGCACTGCTAATTAAAAATAAATATAACTATGAATAAAAATAATTAAACACACGTAAAATAAAAAAAAGAATTTAATTAGTTCTTTTATGATTTACTTTGTTTGATATGTATTCTATCACCATAAACATATTTAAGAACTGTCCAAATTCTATAATAATCCGAAAATGTATTTTGTGCAACATGTCGACCTGTTGAACAAACAATAAGTGGAGATGTTGATGCTTGTACATCTTTTTTATTATATTGTTTAATAATATTTATACATTCTTCTGTTGAACCTTGATTATAAGTAAATGGAAGAATATCACAAATAAAATTAAGTCGTTCAGGTAAAATTCCAGTTATAAATATATCTGAAAAACGAAATGGATTTTTATCTTTAAAACCTTCAGTAGTAAGTAATTTTCGTGTTTTTAAATCCATTAAATAACCAAAACCTAAATAAATAAAAAAAAAACAAAAGAATTTTATTAAAATAAACAAAATACTAACTAGAACAATAACGTGGATATAATTCTTTCGAATATTCTTCAAAACTAACATAATATGGTGCAACACTAGAATTTCGTTCTGGTTTACCTGGTTGAAATGCCCAACCAAAAAGAAATGTATGTGCATCAGGATTAAGATGTGCAAGAAAAAGTGAATCTAATGAACTATTATATAAATATCGATTTTGATATTGATCAGGTTTTGTTTTAAGTTCTCGAATAAGTTCATATAAAAGAAATGTATTAACAAAAAGATCATCTTCAGTTTTAAATGTATATGTTACATTAGGACAATATTTTTCTAACCAACGATATGCATATAATTCTTTAAGTGACATTGAATTATCATCAATAGTTAAATATAATAAATCTTGTTCATGTTGTGCTTCATTTGATAAATCTTTATAAAGATTACTACCATATTGATGACCAACAATAAAAATATGTTGAGAATGTATATTAAATATATTTGACATAGATGCCCATGTTTCACGAATAGATTGTCTTTCAAGAAAATGTGAACCTGATGATATAATTATAATAATAAGATCAATTTCATTTGTAGAACATAATTGTACATTATGTATTAATGGTGATGATCCACTAATTGCTTGTAAATAAGCTTGTTCTTCAATTGGATCACGTATAATATTTCGAGAAGTATTATTCAGTATATACCAACCAATATAGAATGTTAATAAAGCAATAAAAAGAAGAAATATTCGATCAGTACAACTTCGTCTCATTTCAACACTTCTTTTCTTTTTTTTTGGTTATTATGAACAAATCACAATGAAAAAATAAACTTTCAATGAGTTTTTAAAAAAAATGTTTGATTCTATGTGTAACAATGTGCACAATTGTTTAGTATTGATGTGTATATGTAAATAAAAATTCGTTTCAACCAAGAAAAAAAAAAAGAACAGAAAGTAAATTTTTTTTTCTGTTTTGTTGTTCAAATATCTGAGACGAAAAAAAAGTGAATCAATGGTTTTAATAATCGTTTACATTTTTCTTTTTCTTCCGTATCTAAGCACATATGAATTTTTTTTTTCCTGTAATAATGTAAAAATCTATTCATTGAATTACTTATCAGGTATGTTTTTTTTTTTAAACTCATGCGTTGGTTGACGTAAGAGAACGAATATAGACATAAAATGTTGACGAAATATTTATTTCATAATCTTGTTTTTTATCGTATGACAAACATGTTATAAACGACATTGTCAAAAAAAAACGAGACGAAAACGAATATTTTTAACAAAAAAAGAAACCGAAATTATTTATTCTAATGGCAAAACAATTATCTATGGAAGATTTGATAAAAAAATATCAATATCTTAAAACATCTCAACAAACTTTACAAAGAATAGAAATAAATAAAAAAACACATGAATCAGAAATGATATTTGATGATGAATTTTCAAGATCTTCAAGTAAAATATTTTGTTTATTTCTTTATAAAATTAATGATTAAACTACTAAATAATATTTTTTTAAAATTCTTTATAGAATCATCATCTATTTCACATGATAAATTAGGATTATCTACTCGATCTGCATCATCCAATATTCCTTTTGAATCATCAACTGTACCAACTTCTGCTGAAGATACATGCAAAGTGTGTTTGGATGCTGAAGCTAATTGTGCATTTATTGAATGTGGTCATATTGTATCATGTCTCAATTGTGCAAAATTATTAACGAAATGTCCTATATGCCGTGAGACTATAAAACGAACATTACGTGTTTACAAATCTTAACCGCAGGGCTAGATAACTAGGTCATGCGCTTCGCCATTTGGAGACACTCGTTCTATAACCATCGACAATGCGTTTCTTTTCTCTTTTTTTCTCTCTCTTTCTGTGCCATTTCTATTGGTAATATATAATATACAGATATCTATGGACGTGCACGTAAACGAGTGTTTGTAGTAGGATGTTTTTGTTCGTTATTTTTCTTTTCTATTGGTAACGATGATTTGTCTCCGATGTATATAAGTGCGTGTGCTCTTTGGTTTTCTGCATCGATGCTAGAAAAAAACATTCATATACAAGAAAGAGAAATGTATATAACATATCTACTTTTTGGTCAATACTCTTTCGGATTGTTCTTCTTCTTCTATCCTCTACTGTGCATATATAGAGATAGAAGTAGAAGGAGGAAATCATATCAACGAGAGGCAGAGATAGAGAAAGAAAAATCGAGTATTGATAAGACAGCTCGAACGAGTTTTCTGTTTAGTTTCTTACTACTAAATCTATATATATTATTTGTTCGTTGCGTCTTTAGTTGGTCTATTTATTTATTTTATTTTTTTCTACATTATTTTATAATACTATTTAATATTATATTAAAATGGCCACACATTACATTGAAAATGCAAGTAGTGGCAGTCAATATTATTTTAATACTAATAGTGCTACTACTACTTCACAATCACATCGAACTTATGCATCGCCTGTAACATCAACATTTAATTCATCTGGATATACAACATATCCTGTTAGTATTTCGGGTTCACGTTCACCAATTCAACATATTCGATTAGATGATTCCCATCATACACCACAAAAATATCAATCAGTAGCTGGATTTAATAAAAATGTTACTCAACAATATTATCAATCACCACAATCACCAACACATCAAAATCGAGCTACTATACGTGCTGTTAGTAGTCAAGATCATCATTATTTACAACGTTCACCTCAACCAACACAAGTTTCACCTCAACAACATCATTTTCAATTTGATTCTCGTCAACAACCAGGTCATCCGACAGGTCCACCAGTAGTTTATCAAACACCAGGTGCTGCTCAATTTACTCATCGGAATGTTGATCTATGGACTGAAAATCCATCTCAAGGACAAGACCATTATGTACAGGTATTTAAATTAATAATTATAAAATTAATAAAGTACATTTTCTTTTTATTAAAATAGGCTCAACGTGTATCGGTTCGATCTGTATCAACTGGCTCTCCTCAACAATCTCAATCAGTCTCTCCTCAACGACATCAGGATCATTTACAACAATACTATAGTCAATTGACACCCGGTATGTCTTCATTTTATCTATCTATCATTATTTATTTTTACATAACCTGTATTACATAGTAAAATCAATGATGAAGAATGACAGCATATGTATAACCTTGTTTTTTTTTCTTTCTCTTTCTTTTAAGAACAACATCAACAATTGTTACGTCAACAACAACTTCAACGGCAACAAGAACAAAGTTCTCATTATGAACAGCAACAAAATAAAGTTACGATTCAACAAGCATCTCCTTCACCTACTTATCATCATGAACCACATCGTTCAACAGCTGGATTTGGTGGAGGACAACAAATTCAACAAGAACGTGCTCGATCAGCATCTGAACAACAACGTCAAGATGAACAAGGTATGGTTGTATTCAAATTCTTCAATAAATTATACAATATATATGTATCAATTTAGATTATTATGCAGCTCAACGTCAAATAGCTGCACAAAGATTTCAACATCAACATCAACAACAACAACAACAAGAAGAACAACCATCACATCCGGTTGGGATTCGAGTATGTATTCATACTAAATATCATATTTTTTTTTGTCATAAAAACTCTTTTTAGAGTCTTATGAATAAATTTGATGCGCCAGTATCTATGCAAGCTCATCATCCAAGATCAAAATCAAATACATCACGGCAATATTCAACATCGAGTTATACATCAAATACTGGTCCAAGACAAACTACAACAACTCGTACATTAACAACACATTCAATGACATATTCAGCATTACCAAAACCTCATGAACCACCTGTTAATAGTTTGGAATATTATCAAATGCAAATGCAACAAGGTGGAAATGGATTTTCAAATATTCAACAAGCTGCTGCTCCAGCACATATTCAACATACCCCAACTGGTTTTGGTGCATTACGCGATCAATTCAAAACAGGACCACGCTCAGACGATTTTAATCGAGCACAAGCTATGCAGCAATATCAACAACAACAGCAATATCAACAACAACAACAACAACAACAACAACAATATCAACAACAACAACAATATCAACAACAACAACAATATCAACAACAACAACGACAACAACAACAACACTCAAATGCTGCTGGAAATTCTTTATCATCATTACGTGATCAATATATAAATCGAGCTAAAGAAGCAGCACAAGATGAATTACCTACACAACCAACTCATAATATATCACGAACAATTATTGGAGAAGATATACCTCAACAAAAACAACAGCCACAACAACAACAACAACAACAACAACAACAACAACAACAACAGCCGCAACAACAACAACAACAACAACAACAGCAAGCATCTGCCCCACAAGTTCCTCTGCAAAAACAACAACAAGAAGAAGAAGAACCTGCAGCACAAGTCTCTCAACAAGAACAAATACAAGCACAAAATGAAAATGCTGATGAACAACAACAAGCAGCAGCATCTGAAAACGCATCTTCTCCTACTAATGATACTACAACTGCTGAAGCAGCACCAGCACCAGCACCACCACCAACACCAACACCAGCACCAACACCGGCATCATCGAAATAATCGTTCTTGCACTAAATCATTAATTCTATCCTTAATATCGCCCGCCCTTACACATACTAGAGACCGGATGATATTCGCATGTGCATATAGAATAAGAGAATATAATATCTACATATATATATATATTTATGTAAGTCATTTTGTCTTGTTAGCTCAATGATATTATTCATCAATATATTTGCCTTTATTCTTTCTCCTTTTTTTTTCTTGTATAACCCTCCTGAGGATATGCATGAATATGTGTGGATACATCATTTAATAGTCTTATCTTTATTTTAATCTTAAGAATAAAATATAACTTTTATTATATTTCAAATAAATATTTTATACGATTAATGAATTAGTATAAAAATGTAGTACAAATGTAATTTATTCTTAATAGATATATATATTTGAGAAAAAACTAATTCTGTTGAGTTGATGAAAACTTTTTGATAACGATCATATGATACTTTCGACACTTCTAGATAAATAAAATGTTAACAAGTTTGCGATGAATTTATATGACTCAAATCATTGTACCTAATTTATTGGAAAGTCTTGCTTCTTACCAATCATGCGCAATAAATCTTATTTGTTATTTGATACATATTGATTAAGAGGGTTAACATAACAGTATTTATATACGCATTCCTAAAGGCTTATTGTCAAGGAGAAAACAACATTAATTATAGAATACAGAATAATTTTTTTTACTTTATAAACTCATTTTTAGACAAACAGTGATGGATGCATATATTTGAATGTATTCTATCATATTCTAGATAAATTTTTTATATTCATTATATTTTCATCATATAACAAATCAATGTAATTTAGATTATTTTGATATGTTCATCTTTAGTAATATCTTTCATATTTTTAAATTCAGTTTTTTATTATTTAAAATAAAAGAAAGAAATATGCATTGGTATAGAAAAAGAGCTAAATAAATTAAGTTTATCTTCATATATAGATTAGTAAATTGATATAAAATATCCTTTCATGCGTTAAGATTAATATAGAGGTTATTGCCCATTAATCAATTCAAATCAATTTTATTACTAGGGAAATATTCTTCTCAATGGTACATTAGTGAAAAATAGTTTTGCTACAGAAAATTGCTACTTTTCTAATATAGAATAAATCAGAATATTTTCGATATATATATTTCTTGTGATTCGCATATAGATGTCACTCGTGAGTGTTACATTTCTTTCATTTTCCATACATGATCAGTTATTTTGAGAATTGATAAACAAAATAAAAATTAGTGAAGCACATAACCACGTTGTATGTATAAAATGGAAGTTCTTTCACTTGTCGTCCTATTGCATTTATTTTTATTTTTCTTAGTTGTTTTAATAAATAAATCTGGTTTTTTTCAATAATAGACAACTTTTTGATTAAAGTGAATTTTTAGTTTCATTTAATAATTGTGAACACATTTGCTCTTTACATTTATTGCGTATATTCTTGTTTTAATACTATTTTTCTACATTGGATATATTTCGATTGACTGGCTATACGAATTTGGAAGTATTTTTTCAAGTAGTGATATAAAGAGCTGATTTTCATGTTTTTGAAAGAATGAGCTTATACCAAATGAATGTTGTCAGACTAAAATTCCACAAGCCTTACCACCAATAGGATCTTAGTTATGCTATTATTTTATAAATGATCTATCATAAAATCAACATCTATTTTTAGTTTTAATTCAAATTATATAAGCATTTTAATTCTGTCTGTTGGAGCAACTTTATATAGTAGATGAATTAAATAGAAAGGTAAGGTAGTTATTTATCTTTATGTATGTGTCTGAAAGAATAAACAAAAGTACTTATATAAGTATAAATGAGTACGATATGATACATTTGACACATAGATTGGTGACGAGGTTATTGTCATTATAAGTAAGATGAATGAATGTAAGGCATGACATGACATTTAATAGTATATTTATCTATCTGTCTTTGTGAAGGTTATTTAAAGAATATTTTTCTATATTCATTATTGCTCTTTTGTGACAAATACTTATTATCTATCAATAAACGAAACAATTTCAACATTAAATAATATTTAACTACTTTCAATATTTTATCAATTTCACGTTTAATATGTAGTAGTTTCAGTTAACATTATTTATCATCACAATTTGTACATTGGACAAGTTGTTATAGAGTTTACTATATAACAATAATGCTTATTTTATCAATATATGATGTATATCATGATTTTAATTGTATAGCTGCTAAGGGTAAAGTACTCTATTCCATATCGTTAAGAATGGAAGTTTAAGCAGAGTTTCCGGTTCTTGGCGACTAGGACTCGGCGCGGATTCCGTTCAAAGGAAACCGGAAATTTACAATGGTGTATCCACTATAAAAGAAAAATATATCTAAATATCTCACATTGTTCAGAACACGCAGATAGGAGTTATCAAATGGGTTCCATTTCTCGAAGATGAAGAATCCTAACATTTCTAACTCAGTTTTTTGCTGTTCTTGGCTGCTTTGATATGTCTCTTACTCTCAAATATCATTATTTCATCTGAAAATGAATGCACAAAAGAACTATCGAATGGGTTCTTATACGCATTAGTGAGCGATGAAAACGCGAGGTACAAACAATTTAGTGCTTCACATAAAGTCTAGACTAGAAAAAGGTGATTACATAACTGTTTTTATAAAACTTTCTCATTATATTGTTCTTACTTAGTCTTTCCAGCTCTATATACAAATATCACGAGAAATTCACATTTTAAAACGAAACATTATCGACGTTTGGCAACAAGAGTTTTTCATTGAACACATAAGCCATCATGTGAGTGTATCAAATTCTGGACAATTTAGATAAATTAGAAATTATTCTGTCATGCTCTGGCGTCTGTGCAAGACATAATGCCATTATAAATGCATTTCATCGATACCAAGTAATATTGTGTTTTCGTATGCAATCATCTTCCGATCATATTATTCGTTTCATCAATTTATCAATTTGACTGATTTATCTGTTCCTACTTTCGAAGAATTCAATTTTGTATTATAGCAGACTTGGAATCCGTCCGAATTTTTTAGACCGGATCGGAGTGGACCAACTAATGTCCATTGGTCCAAATTTTTAATACGATTAGCGGAAAATCGGCTGGTCGCGATTCTTAAGTTAATCGAAAACAAGCCAAACAGTCAAAATTCTAGATTTCACTAATGAAGAATCGATGTGTTGTATATATCAACTTATCAGTCAGTTCTTTGCAGAAAATATCAAATTCATAAGATTTTCAGAGCATCTAACCATTAACCACAATCTTAATTTTAGTCTGTCATATATAGTATGCTAATATTAAGGATAAACCAAGGTTGCTTTGAAAAAAATTTCGACTATGAACACGGTGATCTAATGCATGTCGCTTTTATATTAAACTTTCTATTTAAGATTTATTAATATCTCCAGATTATCGCGGTTACATAGTGCTAATTGATAGAAAAACCTTTGCAATAATACTGATTTTTTCAATATTTTGTTACGAACGGTTGAATTGAGCACTAGTAATTATCAAGATTCTATAAAAATTAACTAAAATTACTCGAGAAAAATGAGTCCGAGATTTCAACATGGAAAAGCTTTAATTTAGACTGATATCAACTTGTAACATCTGGCTGTCTTTTCTTGAGCAGAAAATATTCATTTGATATAATATGAAGCTTTGGTTTTAGGATAAGAAAGTATTAGTGACTCTTGAGAGGTGGTACCTAAAATAGAATTAAAATTTTGTCAGTAGGAAATTTTCAGGTATATATTTCTTAATCTTTGATACAATAAATATGGTTAAAAGTATCAATAAGAACTGATCTCGAAAGTTGAATCGGACCGATTCGGTTCTAAATAAGATGTGAATTTCAGTTTTCTATTAACAACTAGAAACATTAGTATGGAACTAGAAGCCTTTTTTGGCATCATCATTCATTTTTGTGCAGCTTGAGATTTCCGCCGACAGCATCAGTCATACTTCTATAGTCAACTAATTTTGATTTACACATCCATGCATTCTTTTATATACCATGTGAGTTTCCATGTTCATTCTGACTTTTTCTCTTTTGAGCAGAAACCTCTTGCCTTGCTTCTACACATTCCTATGTGGTCTAGGATCTCCATCAATATCTTGAAGCATTCCTCTATCTCTTGTACATTTTCCTTCTCGATCTTACGCATTCACATGCAGTGTGAAGGTTGGCGCCAGTGCTGTTAGACATTATCTTCAGAATAATCAGTACTAGAGGTCCAAACAGGCCTCATCTTCGAGGCCTGTCGGCCTGTCTACTTATTTTAGCAAATACAAAAATGATGATGGATCGCACACCACACGTCTGAATAGGACACTAAGGTTACTATGCTACCTAGGCATAGCCGCTCTACCATAACTACAGACCATGGTTTTCAAGCTAGTTTAAGTAAGAGATTCAGACAGGCCGACATGCCGCATTTTTCCAGAATCTGTCACTTACACTGATTTGAAAACCATGGTCTATGGGCAGGGTAGGTCGGCTATGCTTGGGTAGGATAGTAGCCTTAGTATCCTATTTAAAAGTGTGGTATGCGGTCCGTCATCATTTTTGTATCCGCTAAAACAAGTAGACAGGCCGACAGGCCTCGAAGATGGGGCCTGTTTGGACCTCTGAATCAGTACTCAACACTGAGGGTGAATGGATAATGATGCAGTGATAAGCTCGTTACACTAAAACAATTCAAATTCCTCAATGCTGACAATATATAGTTTATTCTCACGTGACAAAGTTGTTATTTCCTGGAGTAAGTTGTATTACCAAAAAAAACAATATATAGCTTTTAAATATTAAATAGAGTATTGTGACAATGACCTTTCGATACGGATTATGACGATATTATGGTATCTACGGAGATATATCAAAATTTTAGATTTTCTCTTCCAGAGTTGGTAGTCATTTCATAAAGAACTATACTATTGTCCTTCTTCAAGTATATGTTTGTTTGATCAGAGTTTCAAACTTCGTCTCCAATACAGAATTCTAATTGAAACACCGTCTATTGTCAAAAAGTCGTGTCCAGCTATTAAATTTATAGTCAGCATATCACATATTCACATGCATAATGTATATTTAATAGTAAAGAGTATGGCAGATTTGGTTGTAGAATGCGAATCAATCATCGGCATTGCATCCCTTTACCAATCAATGAGTTTATGAAGTACGCAGATCTTTTTTGCACTATGTTTTTCATTAAAGGTGAATCAAAATGTTTTAAGAAATAAAATATTAACCCATTTACGGCAGGTGTTTCATACATAGGATGGTGAGGTTTTTCATTATATATGTTCGTATTAATATGACTCCAAATACAATTTGGCACAAATATTTGAAAAGTTCTATCTACCATAAGGATAGAAGAACCAATAGTGATGATAGTTTTACGGTAAATACACATTTTTAAATGCGAAGCTTTTAAACACTTCGTTTAATCTGTCTAAGAAAATTGAAAGCAGTAGTTGATTAGAAAACTCGAATGATGGGCGAAGGCGGTGCCTTATTCGCCGTCATACTGCTCGTGGTTCAGCGTACAATGTTGGCTTATGTGTTGTACTGTGTTTTAAAGCTTATCATACGTTGAAACATTTTGATTAAAAATTAAATTGTAAAGCGCTGAAGTCATTGTCTCAGGAGCTTTTTAGCGATTGATAAAGCTATTTTTCCTTTCATACACATCAGCTTTCCACATACTATAATAAAAACTATTTTCCCACTAAATAGGGACACATATCTCACAGAAAAAAACCCTCCACGAATAGATTAAAATTCTATAATATTCAAATAGTCAATATGTTGTTAGTATTATCTTAGTTATTTATCTAATATATAAGGACGAATGTTTGTCTATCTGTTCATTATGCATTGTATCCCTTTTCGATCAGGAGAGAGTAAAGATGAGATCGGTGCTGTTAAGGAAGGAGTGAGAAAAGTTCTCCTCTCCAGTTTTTGAAAAATTGGAGAAATATTTTCCGATTAGTAAAAATTTTGAGGAATTTTTATCAAATTTTACACTACCTTCCCCTAGCTTTTACCTTCGCACACTGCTCCTAAATTTGAAGGTTCTTTTTGTCCCAAAATTTTTACTTTCGTGGTGTCTGGTAATCCCATTGTTGGAGTACTACAATAAATCTCCTATCCAGATAGTTCGTGCATGTGACTGTTTTCTCAATAATTCGAGAGTGAAAGAGGATAAAGATCTACAATTTCGCCAAGGAACACAACAGAACCTAAGGTATGAAAGAGTACTCAAGTCACAGTCTGAATCCCGGAATTGATGGTATGTTTGTCTCCAGAGTAAGAAATTTATCTGTGTCAAAGGAAAAACCAAACCAATCGTTCCTGGACATAGCATCTTCGAAGTCTGTAACTTGGAGGTATGCATAGATTCTCCATTCCTGTAATGCGGGAGTATTCATAGGTTCTCAAACACTATATATTCGGTGTGCCCTCGTCTTTCCTTGTATATTAATAAGTCTTTTTGAGGATTAATTATTCAAAATAAATAGAGCAAAAGATAAAAAAAGACGTATTAGTTTCTTTTGGTTGCCATTGATAGAACCAAACGAAATAAATAGATGTGATTCACGTTTGTTTTGACTCTAGCTGACAGAAGATAATTTGTAACATATTCTTCTCTTTATTGCTTGATATAAAAAAGTAGCAATGGAGTTACATGCGATGGAAGTCAGAGAACAGAAAGGAAAGACATGGGAATAACGTAACGAAGGTGTTTATAACTAAGAAATCATTAGTATGATGCACAATAATTAGAAATATTATATGGTTTATTTGAAAGTCAATGAAATGAAGTTGATGAATAACCAATTACAAGTGAATTTGATGGTAAACATGATTCATAAAATGATCGACCATTTGTTATACCATAATATGATTGATCATTATTTAAAAGATGAAAAAGTGCTTGCCAATCATTTGTAGGTAAATCATTATGAATGACTGAAATATCATTTTCATCTTTGATTTTATTAACTTGTTTTAAATATTGAATTCTTATCTTCATAATATATTGAGAATTACGTCCAAGAGATGAACCAAAATCAGCAATAATATATGGAAAAGATAAATCTTTAACATCAAATACATTGATCACTTCATGAATATATTTATTGTTGAATTAACTGTGACCATCTGCGGATGAGAATTTTCATTATATTCTGTATTCATTATATACATGTTTTAGTTTCGAAATAATAGTAAGATGTAAGTATAACAAAACCTTGTGTTTAGATTGATAAGATAAAATTTATGTGATAACAAAAAGAAATATTTTAATGGTTTATTCAACTTTGGTCGAAAAAACGGCGCCGCCTACCATGTCTATTTTCGACATTTTTACTTATCGGCCAAAATTGGGTATACTGTCTTATCCTTTCCGAAAAAAAAGATTTACTAAAAGATAAAGATTTTGATAGATGAATAGAAGAATCATGGAAAGTATTACTTTGATATTTATCAATATCAAACGATGATCTTTGATTATTTTCAAAGTTCGGTTGAGGTAGAAATGTATCATCCATTGGTGAATGTTTTTCATTTGAAGGATTATCATTATAAGATGATTGATGTACATTAACTGATCTTGAGATCGATGATGTAGAATTAGTTGTTGATGATAAAATATGATAATTATTGTTTATTTTTGTAGATTTTTCAATTTGATGATTATTTAAAATAAATTGAATTTTTGTTGGTTTATTTAAATGATATTGATCATGACCTGCTTTATTATTAATTCCTAGAATTGTTTTTATATTAAATAGATTATCAATTTGTATTTGTAATATTCGATGATGTTCACTATCAACAATTAATAAATTCTCATCATAAATAATAAGACATAATGGACCTTTGAGAATATTTTCCTCTATTTCACAAATAAAAAATCCATTTTTTGTAAATTGTTTAACAGAATTCTCCAAATAACTTCAACTCCGCTCACAATATTAATAATTTTGACGATACTAATTATTCATCTTAATTTACTATTTATTTATTTTTTTTCATAGAATACATTTTATCAAAAACTAAAATAATAATATTAATAATTTTATAAGAGATATTTTTATTCGATATCAAGGACATTTCATTTATTTAATGAGTTATATTATATTAGAATATGACTATTGACGGATATATGAAATATAGGAGAGAAAAATGTGACCATTTCTTTTCCGTCTAATTTGTCGTCAATTTGAATTATAAAAAAAATTTCTCATTGTATTCTCATTGACAAAGGCCTCAAACGACCGAAAAGATAAAACAGAGTTAGCCAATAGCATGACTAGAATCGTTCAATTGAAGCGATTCAATTCGTTAACTCTGTTTTACTTTTTCAGTCTGTTTGTAACCAAAGTCGGCGAAATTGTTCTATCCATCTATATAAAAGAGAAGAAAAAAAACAGCAGATAAACTTAAACATGAAAGGCTCGTCAACAATGTTGGATGATTTACCTGATGAGATTCTTCTGCTCATTTTGAAAAATTTGGATAATATTGAAGTGCTTTACTTATTCTTCGATTTTAATCAACGATTTAACAAGCTAGTACATGATTCGATTTTTACCAATCTTTTAACAATGATAAGATATCTTCCTGATAAGTCATATGATCGATTAGATGACCAAATAGTTCGTAAATTTTCTTCACAAATTTTACCTTCGATTCATCATGGAATCGAATGGTTAGATGTGGAATCCTCGTCTATGGAAAATATTCTTCTTTGTACAAATTACCCTAACTTATGTGGACTTGGTTTATATAATATCGAGAAGAACATTGCATTACGTATTTTCACTGGTAAGTGCTTTTTTTTTCTTACAATCATCAGAAGACTACGATCGATTTGATAACTTGATTTTCTTATAATATATCTTATATGTTTAACTTGTTTACATTTAGATGAGAATTCATTAACTCACATATTTCAAGATAAGATTTCATCACTTGTGATCGATGTTGTTCATCATGATTATAGACATATAAAAGATGATACGCATTCGATTATATTTGCTTACATTTTAACTTTATTTTCTAATTTAAAATATTTAGATTATAGATCAGAATATTGGCGTCAACGTTTATTTCAAATTTCTTCAACAATTTCCTCTTCAAGTCTCTTAGAGCTGCATGTCAAAATGAATGAGTTTACTGATTGTCTTTATATATTTGATGGTCGTTTCGAATCACTTGAGAAAGTTTCTGTTTATATTTATCAAATGAATTCACAAATTGGAATTGATAACAGAGTAAATTATTTGTCTATAATATTTCGAAATCAATGAATTTAGTTATTGTTTTAGACAAAATTACCTAAACTCAAAAGATTTTCGTCCTTTTGTGATCGTCCTACACATACATTTAATGAATTGATTATACCGTTTCTTCATCGAATGATTAATTTAGAAGAACTGGATTTACATTTTGTTATATATGGTGAAAATAGATTCATTGATGGTTATTATTTGAAATACAACATCATTGATCATTTGTTAAGATTAAACAAATTTCTATTTAATATACGATCATGTCTGTGGTTTAATGATCAAGTTGATTTAATCTCAAATGAAGATTGTCAACATTCATTCAATACATTTAAAAATAAGAAAATAATTTCATGTATTAATTATTTTCCAGATAGAAAATACGGTGAATGTCATGTTTATTCATATCCATATCGAGCAAAATCCTATGAACTTGTTACAAATAATTTACCTAATGAATTCTTTCCAAGTGTCCGAGAAATTTCCTTATATGATGAACATCCTTTTGAACATGAATTCTTTATGAAAATTGCAAAATCTTTTCCATTTATGGAAGAGTTAAGTATATACAATGATGAACCACAGAAGAAGAAATCTTATGAAGAATTATCAATTATTCAATATCCTTATCTTAATACAATTGATTTACTTCAAGCTAATGATGATTATGTTGAACAATTTCTATTGGATACGAGAACTTGTCTATTACGACCACTCAAGTTTATAGTTTCATTTTCAACATTGAAAAGAATAACACACAACTTCACAAGAAATGCAACACGAGCCAATTGTGAAAAAATACTTTCTATATATATTCCTCGTAATATATCGATTTCAAAAGAATTAAAGGATTATTTTCCTTATACAGAAATTAATTTTCAATTGATGGAAATAAATTAACAAAGAAGATAACTTGATCTATCTTGTATTTAATATTCTATATCTGAGAAATCAGAGGGAAATGATATCTTGATTTTAAAAACTGCTGATTAACAATCTGGATTTGAATTTTTCTGGATCATCTTTACAATATTTGTTCAATATAAAGACAAAATATTTTATATATTGAGTAATTCTTGAATAAGAAAAAGAACATTTAAATTAAGAAAAATCTATCGCTCGTCTCTTTCAAATATATATGAGAAATGTTTTACTTTTCATCAAATTGCTTCATTCCTTCTTCATTTTTACATAATACAAGACGCATAACTATTCTTTTTTTCTGTTATCATATGGAAATATAGTCTTTGCTTTTTCCTTTTGTCACTTTATAAATTAGTCAAAAGTTCTTGATGAATGAAATATTTTCAACTCTTATGCTTTTCATTTACATATGATTTCGTAGATGAAATTATGTGAAATAAAATGATTTTTTTTTGGGATAAATTAAGATCATCTTTTTATTTTATTTTTTAATCGTTGATTAAAATTACATAATCTTGAATCATTTTATCACAATAACTCCTTATAAAGTCTTGAGAATGTGAATGTACATCTAATTTGTCAGATATTTAAAATGAATTTTTCCAGACCTCAATACTCAATTATATCAATCTTCATATGAATGATTCTGATTAATCTTAACAAATATATTTTGGAAAGTCTACTAAAAGTTAGTATAGAACTCGTTTTCGATAGTCTGATGAAAATTCTAAACACATACTTCTATCTATGTAATTTATGTTTATGTTAGCAGATACTCTCGTAATAATCAATAGATTTTAAGTGGATTAGTCAAGGGAGAACAGACAAATTTCATACTTCAACTAACTTTGAAAGTACTTTAAGAAAATCTGAAGGAAGTTCGTATTTATTTCATTTGAGAGAATTTTCTCCGATTTCGAAGGATGTTGTTCCAAAATTTCTTTCAATTTCCAAGAAAATCTTCGGATATCGATGATATTTTATAAGAAATTTTCATAAAACTTCTATATACGTCTGGTAAATACTCTTGATTTTTCTCTAGCTTGCAATAAAAATTCACATAAGTTTACTACTGTTTAAAAGAAAGATTCTCTTTTCCTTCTTTGATTTGAGGATTTTCAAAACTATTTCCAGTTTATAATATATTTCCTAATCTTGCCCTCATGTCTAAAAAGAGTACTTGAACACTTTGAATTTCCAAAAATTTTATCAATATTTTCATAAAGAGAAAGTAGTTGGGACTCCTATCATGATTCAGATATCTAAATAAGGTTCTAATCTTTGTGAGCGGCGTCATCTAGATAGATTCGTCTATTTTTTAAAAACTTTTCACGAGCTCTTAGAGCTACCAGTTTAATACAAAGAAGAAAGATTGTTTAATCGCTGATGACAGCGGTACGCCGTCCGCGTAGCTGCTGTTGGAAACGAAAAACTATCGACAAATACTTTTACCTTTAACAAAAACAGACTCTATCGAATGGCTTTCAGAAGTCGGTATTGATATTGGTTGTCTAGAAAATAAATTCGAGTATGCCTATAGCATTTTGGTAGACAAATCAATGTTAACTTTTGTGTAAAACTCAAATAAAAGTGGCAAATTATCTGTATTTTTCGTCAAAGTGAGAAATTGGAAGTCATGCACAGTGGCAAGTTTTGCTTGCATCGAAAAAAATAATGGGCAAAACTTGTATTGATCGATCAACGAAATACTGGTACCATAAACATAAAAAAACAAAAACGTAAATGTTAGTGATGACGAGCGTCCTCGCTACTGTTTCTCTCTCTTCCTCCCTATCACGTCACGCCTGGATACATTCCTCTTCTTCTTTCTGTTCATGTATTGTTCCAGACCTCTGTTTCATTTGTTTTTCGAGAAAGAATGTTATCTTCGATACCATTCTTTCTCTCTATTCTCTGTTCTTGTCCGTATATATGTGTATGTTCGACACATTATACGGAGAATGATCCCTTTTTGTTCTTTTTGGTATACATTATTCCAGAGCCCTGCAGACAGGCTCACAGTAAAATAATGTTGAAGCACGATACGAAGAAGTAAAAGCATGGTGAAGTAACCTGAAAATGAGAGGAATTGTAAACCCTCCGGTGGGGGGTACGACGTTTTCTTTTGTTCAGCAATGTCAATTTTCTGGAAGATTTTTTAAGGGAAAATACGGGAAGACTCCTGAAAAATTCAAGTTTTTAAGCCTTATTTGAAGATCAGAAAAATCGATGGAGCTCAGCTCGCAGCAGTACTAAATCTTGTGTAAGTCACTACTTGCTGGATCGAAAAAAATTCTCCAGAAAATCAAGCCTGGGGAGCAAAGACAATGCCGTATCCCACTAGGAGAATTCTCTACGGTAAAACGGAATAAAGCACTTTTCAAAATTAGAAGATTGTATTGTAATATTGGGAAATTCTTGCTCCCAAATTGAGAGGAAACTTGTTTACTTTTTTAGGAAAGCAGAGGGGGGCGTACCCTACCTCAAACCTCTTTCCAGTCGCGCTGCCCTGATGATGTTTCTTTCCATGACGCATGCATCATACTCAGATCATTACCGTAAGTCAGACGCGTCATAATTTATTTTGATGTCTCTATTTATTGAAATTTATATCTCAAATTTAAATATTGATAACATTCTCTTAAAGCCTGACAATAAATCTGACTATAACTCATCTATGTTGTAATTGAAAATCAGCTAAAATGAGACAATTTTAAGCAGCTTCTCATAAGGTTTGTTGTTTTTTAATTAAATTTAATCAATTTTTATATAGTTTTAGCTATTTCTTTTTGTTCTATGGAAATTGAACGTAGAATTCATATAGGACAAAAAGGTCTATCAATATCTTACGGAAAAACAAAAAAAAAATTGAAAAAATGTAAATTCTCAATGGGCAATCACCCATTCCCCTCCCTCCTTCCTTGGTGGCGCCACTGCATATAGCTGATGGTATTCATTTCGTCTGGTGTTCCAATTTCGTGAAAATTTAGAGTAAAAGTTCAGTTGATTTGTTTGCACAAATTATGACTTTAAAAAGTTTTTGATCGTTGGATACGGATGAAATTTATGTTATTGGATAGAGAATAAAATATTGAATATGTGACAATACTTTCAACGGAAATATCCAGTAGTTTCCAGAAAAAAATTAGAAAAAATAAGAATCGTTTGGCAAATAAGAATATAAGTTAGGTCATTTTTCTTTCTCTTCCTCTTTTTTCTTGAATAGATATGCACATGTCTAATATATAGGATTATTGACGAAAGACATACAAGATGGATAAGAAGAAAAAAAATTTCATTTTGACTTTTCGAAGATATGTCGATGATAGTAATATTAGTGGAATTGAAATACATTCAGAACTAAATAGTTATATATTGAATGTTATTTTTTGAAAGTATGTCAATACATATCTTAAATAGAATCAATAATATTCATAAAAACTTGAAAATGATAATCTTTATCGTCCAACTATCAATATCAGATCTTTAATTCATCTGTTGATTTTTAAAACATATCTGTTGATGAACTTTGTTGTTACTTAAGTGAGAAACAAATATAAATAAATATCTGTCTGGAATATCTGTCTGGAATTATTTCGAGTTCGTTTTTCGTCTTTATTTTTTTCCTCTTCTAAACTATGATTTCAAATTAAGTGTCCGAGAGAGAAAAGATTTTCTTCCTATGAACTTATCGTAACATTCAATCAAGTTCAGGATAATTATAGACAGATTTTATTAAAACTAATCAAATGTAAAAGAAAGAAAAATTGAATTTTTCGTCGATTATTTTCTCAATACCACTTCTTTTTTTAGAAAACAATTACGTAACATGAATGCATTTACTCTCTATTTGATGATCAGATTCTTTCCAAATTGAAAATGATCGTAGATGAAAAATCAAAATTTCAATAATAATTCTTTCAAAAAGAATTCGTCTTGAAGAATTTTGTTTTCAATAAAACTAAAACGAACTCGAACGTTTGGAGAAAACTTGAATACATTGAAATATATTTGTTTAGATGAATAAGTCACGATTTAAAAACTTTCCTTATTATTTTCATTTTATCATCTTCATTCAGATAAATCCTTTGTTTTCTTCATCCTTTCAAGTACACTTTTCTCTCATCGACAGACCTATATATACATGAAACATGTGCACGTCTATTAAAGGAGAAAGACGAAAAGAGAAAACAATATCTAAATCAAATTCTTCTCAAACAAGTCTTTTTTCCCCTAAATTCCTTCCGAAAATAACACGAAAATTTCTTCAAAAATATTGTTACATATGGGCAATTCCATTTGTTAGGGACGTGACTGCGCAAAATTGGAAAGCGTATATCTTGGAATACTGAACTTTCCTAGAGCTAATTTTT
>JAJEKB010000948.1:84437-134156 GCA_022393335.1 Macrotrachela quadricornifera
TCACAGAATAATAAAATTTTTATACATTGGAAGAGAAAGACAAAATAAGACTGTATTCAGAACTCATTTCAAATAATGAAATCTGTCATTGACAAATAACTGATATTCCGATGACAAGAACCGATACTTTATCGATATAAAATTTTTAGTATCAATCGGCATTTCACTGGTTTTCGCCAGTTTTGTGCCGGTATAGAAACTTCCTTTATCAGCTATACATCGAGCAACCAGGCGAACAGCAGTTTTCCGTTTGCATTTTAATTTTATAAGCACCCTGATGATGGAAAAAAACTGATTAATATTTCATTTGATAGAACTTTTCATGTCCTACAAAATCTGCTACTCACTATTTGTTCAAAACATGTACTCAATGAATTTATTCAAAAATTCTACATTTTCTTATCGGTTTCAAGTCTGATAGCAAGAAAAATACATGTACGAACCAGTAGTAATAGGATATACATAGCCTGCCTTCAGTGAAGATGAACTAAGTATCATTTATTTATGCATATCACCTATCACTCATTATTTACTAGTAACAGTAATAGAAATATGACATTCTCACTCGTAATCTACACCTCATTTGAAAGGACAGTTTGGTCTACATGCGTAGGATCACCAGATCATGATCCGATTAGTTTCAAGAGAAAACTTGTTGAATCATTCTAGCAAATCAGTATCTACGTCTTTGAAAAATTCAAAAACTTTATCATCAAGCAATTCAGCCTTTTAGATATGAGAAAAAAGTCTGCAATAAGGCACTTTACTCGATCGTAATACACTGTTCTCGAAAAACTCGAAAATGAGTATGTGTAGAATGAGAACGTGACCTTTTGTGTACCATCGTCTTCAGGATGAAGAGATGCAGAAGCCAAAAGCATTTTTTCTCGAATTTAGCGTTGTTCAGCATCTGACATTCAAGAAGTCAACAAATGAGGAATAGTTAAATCGTATTATGATCGTTGCTTCTCTTTGTCTGTTTACTAACTGTATCAATTCATGATGTACTGCCTATACTTTAGAGCCAAGTCGAAATAATAGTTGAACACAAAAGAGAGTAAATTTGCGATTTTCTTTGACACCAATGTAGAAGAAAACAATATATTGATCTTGAAAAGATTGCTCTAAAAAGACAAAGAGAGGGAAAATCAGTATGCAATACATATAACAAAAATTTAGAATCCGATTAGTGCTTTCTCCAAAGATTCTACTCAATCAAAAAGAAGATCGCATCAAATTGACAGTTATCATAGCAAAATAAAAATAAAAGAATCGTTTAGACTAAATTTTCTTACCAGTACGGTCTCAAAAATATGCAGAGTTTCTTCTTTATTTAGAAGAGAAAAAATGTTGACTTTTTAAGAATTTTTTCTACTCACATTCATTTCCAAAAGCAACGATATTCGTATTACACGTCATGTCAACGTCATGATGGAACGATGTGAATGCCAACCAATCTATATTTAATTTCAATCTCAAACAACGTCAGTATGATTAACTAGAAAGGAAAAGAGAACAACGTGATTCAAACAACATTTTACCTTATATTTTTGTTTTTCAGTTTCTTGACAACCACTGTCGACACGATTTTTTTGAAAAGAACGTGTGCGAAGAAAATGTGTGCACATATATGTTGGCCGTCTGATGAAAACTGATAAGAAATATGCATAGAGGGCGCATGTTATTGGTTAGAGCAATTTTTTTGAGAGAGCCATTTTCTGCATGCGTTATAATGGCATTTCAGTCATTTACCGAAGTATCAAACAACTTAATCCATACGAAATTTCTTCGATTACATTATACGAGTGATTCCATGAAATCTATACCATGATTATGCTTGTCAATTGCCGATTTCAATGAGACTTGACGTGCTGATCGTTTCTGTATTTTCGAACATTTCTAAAAATCTCAAATAGAAGCAATGGATTAAATAAACTTTATTATTCTCGAGATGTATATGCAGATAATAATCAAACTATCCGTGAAGTTCATTATTGGAATCATCATACAATGGAATGGAAGAATGATGCGATGAATGAATAAGTAACGGCTGGTGGAAATAGATGAGAAAGTCGAAATAATCAGTAGAATGGTCCAATAAATGTGATTGCAGATAAAAAGAATCATTTTCGGAAATACTACAAGTAGAGATTTAGTCATTTCGAGCATTGGCTGTTAACGTTTGTCTATGGATAATGATGAATATCACTGTGTCATTGGCATTAGTAAACTTGATGTGAGACAATAGAAAATGAGAGACATGAATAAAATAGTGGTAGTAAATAGAAATGAACACGGTTATCATCTCGATCAATGAATTTATCCATTACATCTTTAATGATTACGGTCGTTGAATCAATATATCAGAAAATAGCAACCATCATGTGACGAACTAGATGAAGGGCACAAAAGAAAGTATTGCTATTGTTGGTGATCAAGATCAAGGAAGTGATCTAACACAATTGTCACGCTCTTACAAAGTATTCTTTAATCATCTTGACACTGACTTTGTGACAGACTAGAATAATCATCGAGAGATGTGTTGGGTTGAAGAAGTTATGCAAGACAGTATTATTGTTGATGAAAAGAATTAGAAGAATAAATCAATCAGTTGAATCATTCCAAAGGTTTGTCATTCGATCAACAGAATAATCTTTACATCGTCGATTACGTAATGGTTGGGAATTATTCTAGATTACCCTTTTTTCAATATTTTTTTGTAAAACAATAAATTGTATGAATTCTTGTGTCAATGATTAAAAAGGAAATAATTCTATTGATGAACGGTATTAATTGTTTAAATTTTTCTCATTATCGTAATTTTTAACTCAAAATATAATAAATATCTTTCATCATCAATATTGTAGGATATCAATTTGTATTTGTTGCTAAATTTTTGTTAAAATTATTTTCATTCCTTTGCTTTATATAGATGTTTATTGACATTAACTCATGTTGTTAAGTTGCATGTTGATATTATCAGATAAAATATTGTTACATTCTTTCCTTGTGTAACATGTAGAAAAGAAAAATTGCATATAAATATGGAGGTTGTTCACAAAATCATTGTTTTCAATATTTAGCAGATCACTGTCAGGTACCTGATAAACAACCATATGATATTGAACATAAACATAATCCTTTTCGAGAGACATTTACTGAACAAAAAAAGAACTATTAATAAAATTCACTAATGAGCATGTTGATAACTTTGAATTTAAATTGATCAAATTAATTAAAGAAGAAAATGATTTTAATGAATTTGAGCAAAAACTAAACCAATTAGAAGAAGAACTTATTAAAGCATGAAATATTTCAATTCGAAAAGATTCTTCACCATTTATTACTAAAATTTCTTTTATTATTTCTACCAGTAACTTTGTTTATTATTTTTAACTTAATAAAAATATGAAATTCTACAGAAATATTTACCATAAAATCTGTTTAACTTTTTATATAATCAGAATAGATTAATGCAAAAATTTTGATATCCCAAGTATTTGAAGTACATATATATGCCTTTTCTTTCTAATAAATAATTTACAAAATATTTAGAATACAGACAATAACATTTTAGCAAAATTTATTAATTAAATCATGATTAATAGATAAAACATTTCTAAACAACAATTTCGTAAACTTTAAAATGATTATATTAAATTATTATAATCTATTAAAGATTAAATGACTCTACATTAAAAAAAATGAAATTATTAAGTAATTATTTATTATTTTCATTCAATTATTCAAAAAATATTTCATTTTTATCTTGAAAAAAATCAATCGATTCAATATTCCAGAAAACAACAAATTGAATAAAGGAAAATAACTTATATCTCATCTTTAGAAAATGATTTTCTTTTAGAAACTATTTTATTTTTAACATTAAATACAATCAAATTTATTAGATCGATTAACGAAAGGCAATATAGAATTATTTTGATGAAAAAAGAAAATGTTAGATTTGATATTCTTCTATATATGCATCAAACAAGGATAATATTAAATTAATAATTTTATAAGATTATAATATTTGAGAAAGCAATATAAATTTAAATTATTTCCCGACCAATTCAATCTGTTTAGTTCTAATGATTTAATTAGATTAAAAAAATCTTTTTAAGTATTGCTTAAAAAATCCTACACATTTGTAGGATTTGATTCTTCTCACATTAACAGTATTTAGGTTTATTAAAACATGAACAATAGAAATTTGAACAATATCGTCAAATTGCAATTTTAAAATTCCTACTATCCATTTTCTGCTTCATCAACATTGAAACATATCAAATGAAACGGTTGAACAATCATTCTTAATACACAATTTCGTTTTACTGTAGCGTCATTATGGACTCCAAATATTAGTATCAATGCAAAACAGACACAAAACGGTATTACTGTGATTAGAGGAAATGGATCAAGCAACGGTTTACATTAACTTAATGACCCATACAATATGTATGTAAATGATTAGTTGATTATTTGAACCGTTGTATTATGGAATGAAACAATGATGCAACTAGTGGTGTAGCGATAGTAGGTGGAAATAGACCAGAAAATCGAAATGATCAACAAAATAATTCGAACAATGTGATTATCGATAAAGACAATGGTTATCTCTATATCGGTGATGCGGAGAACAAATGAGTAGTACGATGACGGCGTCGAAATGGTACAAGTGGAGAAACAGTCGTCACAAACATTAACTGTTAAGGTTTATTCATGGGTGATGATAAGTATCTATATGTGTCTGACATCAGTAAGCATGAACTGAGACGATGGAAAACGAGAGACATGAATGGAGTAGTAGTAGCGGGTGGAAATGGACAAGGTAATCGTCTCGATCAGCTGAACAGTCCTTATTACATCTTTGTTGATCAAGATCATTCAATCTACGTATTGAATTACGGCAATCATTGCGTAACGAAATGGATGAAAGATACAAAAGAAGGCATTGCTGTTGCTGGTAATCAAGGTTCAGGAAATAGTCTGACACAATTGTCATATCCTTATGAAATAATCGTTGATCAGCTAGGTACTGTTTATGTGGCAGATCGTCACAATCATCGGGTAGTTCGTTGGACCGAGCAAGCTACACAAGATAGTGTTATTGTTGGTGGAAATGGTTTTGGAGGACAATCAAATCGATTTAATTATCCCACAAATTTGTCATTCGATCACCAGAACAATCTTTACGACGTCGATCATAGCAACCACCGAGTACAAAAACTTAATATCAACTTTAATAAAATCTTTTCTTTGTTTGAATACGTTGTTTTTTGCTGTGAAATAATGTATTAAGTAATAAATTCTTTGAAATATCATAACTATACTTGAAGAGTAGAGTATACAAGGTAGTAATTGCAAGTTTGTCACTTTCAGCACCTTCGACGCTTTTTCCGCACTTTGTGGTAAAGTTTAGTGCTTAGGTACTGCAATTACCTTTGCATTAGTTAAATATCAAATTTTATCGTAAAATACTGAAGGTGCTCATGATGAGAGGTGTCGACAGATATACATTTAGTTAGAAGTTCACACTAAACCAAATTTATTTTCGAATGTTTTTAATTGTTATTATATATAATAAGGTAGGTTTGGTCATAATAATAATCTAAACAAAATGTTATTGATAAGAGACGAATCGAGTGATTTCACTCTATTTTATCATAATTGAATATTATCATTAGAATATTCTTTCAATTATAATTATTAATTTGAATTAAAAATATTATTGAAAAGTAATATTTTTTTAATAATTTCCATATTTTCGAATATTTAATTTTGAATTATGTATACTATATAAGTAGGTCTGAATAATATTTTTCCATAAATGTTCATCAATTGATGGATAATCAATCTTTGTAAACGATAATCATAATTATGAAAAATTAAATTGATTAGAGATTTATATTTACATGATATTAAGTATTCGATTTGATTAAAATAGAAAGATTTTATTCCAAAAGATCGATTAGTTAATCTTGTATTTATTTTATGAGACGAAAAATATATTTTTTTGGATAAAAATTTAATCAGTGAATTTGAAATTATTTCATTAATTATATACTTATAAGCATAGAAGATCATAAAATCATATTAACTGAACGTGAGTGATACTTGAGAAAAAAGAAAAAAAAATCAAATGAAGTGTATAATCATTATCTTGAATATATTACTTTGAGTATCTATAGATTATGATAATTCATTCTAAGATCAACAATATTTGTTTGCTCAATACATAAATATCGATCTTTTGAAAATTTTTGTTAAATTATTTTAATCAAAGAGATTTGAGTTATTATTAAATATCATTTTTCCAAAAGTATGTTATTTCACTAATCAAAAGAATTAATCTATCTTTATTGCAATCGTTTATAAGCTTTAATAGGAAATAACAATGATGCTAAGTCGTGATTAATTAGAGGAAGAATTTTTTAGAGCAACAAAAGTGCTTTCAAAAATTTTCACATGTTTTTTAATGTCGTACTAATGTTATTGTACAAAGTAGCTAATGATGAATGATCTTAAGAAAGGCTTTGTTGAAAGAATTCAAGTACTTTGACGTAAAACGACAGTAATTTTTATGAGTAGTTTGATCAGAAAGGGTCTGATAGTCGGAGTATAAGCCTTACAACTGTTAAAATGGTCAACATTTAAGATGATGGACTGTGTTTCTTTTTCATAGTATCAAAATATAACCGGATATTTACCTTCAAAAATTTGTTTTAAAAATTATACTTTGTTTATTTATTAAACAAAAAAATCCAAAAAGTATTTGAAAAGAAAATTATGTCAACCATCACAAATAAGGAGCTTTGAAAAAGATAATTCTAATTATAGGAATATAGACTCTAGATCTGTATTCAATTTTGTTTAACCTTTTTATACTTGTAGACTTCCACAAAGAACAATAACAACTCCTTATTAACGTACTGTTCTTCTCTGTTGTTCTAATAATAAATTGTATATTCACTTCAATCAAGTTATTATTGTGTGTATATGACAATATAGAAAAATACACGTAACGTAATCAGAAGGGAAAAATGATAACATAGAGAAGAATGTGAAAATATAATTAATAATAATAATAATACATTTAAATATTTCTTAACGATCTTATTATTCATGAGAAGATTAATCTACATAAACGCTAAATAAATTAAAAACCAAAAAAGTAGTGATCAGTATCTAGTACATTTATCTTAAAAACTTATTCATAAGTTTGTTTCTCATCTGTTAATTCTCCAGTTGCTAACCATCGAGCTCCTTCTTCACCTAATTTTTCTATCGCTCGTTTTTCATAAATATTGCATTCTTCTTTCGTTAGAATATTCTTCCATCTTTCATTTGTTCCTTGACAGAAAAATGTTGTTGCACCATTAACAAAATATTTATTGTCCATAAATTTGACGGCATTTTTCTTCATATAATTAAATGAACAATGTTCTAAAATAGCATCCCAATACGAACGTTCAATTTCAATTTCGAGAAATTTAGCTATACGTTGGATTTCAAATAGTAAATTATTTTTAAGTTGAGAAAAATGAACTAGTAATACATTGGGTAAATGACGTACATTCCACCATGATCGTATATGTGCAAAGAATGAAGTTTCTGATTCGTCGAACATTCGAGTATGAAAAATTTCTTGTATCGATCCTGGTTTGACATGACCTTCACGAATTAAATTCACCAAATGATTGTATAAACTACATACAACATCACGTCCGTCTCTACCAATAAATATATACTTTGCTTTTGGTGAAAAAACTTGTGCATCAAGAGGTAAATGAGATTTAATAAATCGTCGATGTTTTTGCTCTTCTAATACTTGAAGAAGTTGCTCCTTAGAACCAAATTTCTCTATATTACGACTTGATTCAAGCCAGTATGATATATTCCCAACACTAATGTCCCCATTTCCATAAAAAATTAATTGACCGACAATCTGTTGCAGCCATGTTGTACCTGATTTAGGAAATGTATTGATGACAATATCATCTTGACGAAATTGAAAGTTATTCCAAATCGATGAATCACACCAGAAATCTTGAACTTCAAACTTTTTCACAGGATATAAAATATCGTTTTCTGTCATTACTAAGAAAAAATAATTCAATAACTTTCTACGAACAATATAAAATTATTATAAAAGAAACAAAGATATAAAGTAAAAAATTATCATTTAGATATATACAAGATAGTGTTGCCTTGAAGGAATAACTCGAATCTACTCATTTTCATTTCTTCAGAAGGAAAGAAAAGAATCTGTTTTTCTCTTTTTGTGCTCAGTTTTCGTAAATAAAAAAAGACTGGAAAAGAAACAGAAAAATAATGATGGTTTGGAGGGTGATGCCAGAGAAGGCATGAGAAATAATCGGTTTAAGATTGGAATTGTTCCATTTCTTACGAGTAAAAAATAGTGAGATGCCACTATTCACAAAGAACAGTAAGAGTGACTCGACTATAATAGCTAATAATTGTTATGCAATAAAACACACTGAAAGAACAGATAACATGTAAGAATGATATATTTATCAGTACATGAGATAACAGTAGAAATAAACATTTTATACACAAGAGGCTATGAAGAAAATTTTGTATAGTATGAATTGTTTTGATATGCAAAAATGACCAGTTTTAGCAGTGGTATCGTTTCATGACTTTTTTTGTAGTAAGTTAGTGAAGTTAGCGACAGATTTGACTTTGTAGCAGCAAATATTCGCTTGTCTACTTGTGCCTAAGCAATTTATCAGTGTGTCTTATACAGCTCGACAAGCTCTATCCAATGATACAATCAGATTTGCCATAGGTCAAAGTATGACCCAGAAAATTTCAAAATATAAATATTTTCTTAATAAAAATTAGGCAGCATATTCGAGTATAAGCTGTCTACATTCACTGTGTCACTTCTCAATATACTTGAGTTCGGTCTAACTCGAGCAGTTTCATCTAATGGTATACTCAGATTTTTTCTATGGTCATCTATCAGTCCCAAAATCATACTTTGAGCTATCTAAGATCTGAGTATATCAATGGATAGAGCTCATCGAATTGTATAAGACAAATTGATGAATTACTTAGATAAAGATAAATAAGTGAGTGTTCGCTGAAAAAAAAGTCCAATCTGTTACTAATTTCACCGATATGGATCATTAATATTCATTAAAAGTGTTGCTGCAATCAAAAAAGCATGTTTGTTAACAAAACAATTACCTAAATTCGGAAAAGATATATAGAAGCGAGGTTCTAGCAACCGTAACTCATATATCCAATCAACCATGATACTTTGAAATTTAATATTATATCTTACAGCGCATGGGAATTCGCTGATAAACATACAAGTTATGCATATTAAACGACTAATTTTCTTTAAAATCATTCCAACATTGCTTAAAAGTAAAGTTATAATTTCCTTGTTTTGATCAAGCATTCGTTCTTGACAAATAATATTACATCGTATTTGATCCTCTTGCTATTCTCAAACCATTATTATTTGGGTCAGGCATAACACTATGTCGCTCCCAAATAGATGTTATTTGCGACAAAATTCTAAATGTACATGACATTATTGTAGTTTATTTCAAACCAGCATTTTATTTGTACTTCCCAGGTCGAAGAATACGGCGAGAAAACGGCCGGTTTCGGTTTATTTCGGAGATTTCCTGGATACAGTATTCCGGTACGGAATTCATTGGATTTTTCCACTTCTTTCCGGTAATATCTGATCGGAACCGGATTGAAAGTTTGGGGGAAAATCCTCTGACATTCGTTTCCAGCTCCAGTTTTAGATATTCAAGGAAAACGACGGGATCTGATTTGGTTTTCTGTGAATCTTCTTCCTAAGATTTCTGTACCAGTTCCTACCCGCCGCTCTGATTTAATACCTCTCAATTCCTGTAGTAGTGTCAAACTTGAAAGTTGAATTCAACTATTGCTTCAAGTTTTAAGCTATTACCGATGACGGTGGGAAGGAACTCAAGTGGGCGGTTACTGTCAAATACAGAAATGTCAACAAATTCTTGTGACTCAATTTTTCCAAAAATTTTCCAGACTAATATATGAGACAAGAAAGGAAAGGGGAAAGAAAAAGAAAGTCTGATAAGCAATGAAGTGAGAAAATAAAGTTAGAAGAAAAAGGAAAAGAGTATACAAGTTCGGGCAATATATTCATTTATTCATTTGAGAAAAATTTTTCAACAAGTGTACGTCGCCTACAAAGTCATTGTGGATGTGTAGAAAGGTACGATCCATGAATTCAATCTGAAGTAACGGGTGATGCAAAAGTTTTTTGCAAAATAAAAGTATTGTATCGTCTTTCGTCGATTAAAACATTTTCCCGAAGGATCCGAAGTACCTATTTGGAATCTACGTTGAAAGGACTTTTTATCTGTATGGTAAAAATAATTCTATAGTGCCTCTTCTCTGGATACCAAACATGCCTTCGAACAGCACTAAAATTTGATCTAGAAAGGAAAAATGGCTTCAAATGATCGTCAAAAAAACTATCAACTCTTCGCTATTTTAAGAGTTTCTTCTATCTTTTTTTGTAGAGCATTAAATAGCGAATCTAACAAACAAAAAGAGCACCAAAATACGATTGAATACATAGAAGAAAACCGAAAACTATTGAGAAATTAGCTCCTTCTACACATTTTTGCAAAAACTTTTGCATCACCTGCTATTTTATTAAATATAAAGAAAAAATAATATCTTATGATACATATATTGTTTTCCTATTCTTCTCTGTACTCATAGGTAGTTTAGATTTTGTCTATGACTCACACTAATGCATTTGTAACGAATGATGATTGTTGGATTTTGAATTGTATGTATTTTTTAAACGGAATCATTTATTATAGCTCAAAAGTATAAAAAACTATCGATTTATTGTTAAATGAATCAGTATCTATCATAGTTAGCATCCACTGGTTAAATGACAAAAACAAAATATCACTGCTTAAACGGCAAAAAAGCGTTTTTCCAAATAACTGGGTCAGACGTATTTGGACGACCACACGGTAACGTTGATTTTTTTGTAAAATTTTTGAGTAGAATTGGTTTTTGAACAGTATTTTCGTAAGATCATACTGTTAGGACTCCATGATACTTGCAGCACTTTATTAATATTCTATAAAAGTGAAACGATGTAATCTATGATGAGGGAATGGCAAGTGCGCTGTATTTTTCAAAAAAGAGAATATATGACAAAAATATTCGTACAGATTCATGTTCATACATAGTTTCGATTCTATTTAGTACTAGTCGCTATTGACCGTAATTAATGGATTAGCCGGATTTTTACCAGTTTGATATCAAAAACGAACCGGCTAGATTTCGACCGGACGGGACAAATATTTGAAGCTGGCCGGACCAGATCGGATGGAGAAAATCCGTTCGGTTCCAACTGTGTGTTAGACAGTAGAGCATAAAATGAGAATTTAGCTATAAGATGATTCAAACTCATATTAATAAATTTGCGTATTTATAACTGTTTGAATACTTAACTGCATGACGACATTTAACTTTTTCTTATAGATATATTATAACGCAAGTCTGTCATCTCAAGTTAAACTTGTAAAAAAGTTTTGCAGCTACATTATTCGATAGTGATGAAAACCGGTTTTTATCCATGATGCAATGAGTTTTCAGCTGCCTTCGAATCTCTAATGAATCAAAAATCTGCATGATTTATTTCTTTTGTACAAATTGATTAAACAGTGATGGTAACAATCGACTTTTAGTAGAGAACATAGTAACGCTTGAGTCGTGTTACTTGTGTGTACAATATTTTTTACAAGTATATATCATTTATCTTAAAATTCTTAGCAGAATTCAATAATAAACAAATTCATCTAGAATGAAAAGTTAAATGTTATATTTTGAACAAATAATCTGTACAGTAATGATAAGGAGATCACAAGCTCAATAAATTGATTCAAGAATTATATAGATTAAGCAAGAACATTGAAAATATACCAAAATATCAAATTTATATTTAAATAAGCAGTTTTTATTGTAGAAGGTAAAGTGATAACATATTCAATTCTTACAGAATTCGAAGCACAAAATAATGTAGTAGAAGTATTATAAATAGAGATAAAGGCCTGTTGAATTATATAGTTTAATCGAACTGATATTACAAGTCACTATCTTTGAATTAATAGCAAAATATAATACTCTGTGATTCAGAAATTCGAAATAATTTATGAATAATTGATATTTATTATATAAGACAAAATCATGACTATATACAATTAAATTTCAAGAGAAAAATAAAAACGTTCGACTAATCTAATAAACTTGAACTTTCCACAATTCACATTCTGATTTTTCACTTATTGCTGTTTGACTATGTAATAATAAATGATTTTCAACAATAATTAAATCATCGTTATCCCATGTATGTTCTATATACCAATGTGAATCATACATCATTTTCTTCATCTTATTATCAAATTCTTTAAATGCTATTCTATCAATTTCATTACCATTAATTGAACAGATTACATTATCTGATGGTTCCATATATCGAAAAATATTTTCATCTGTTTTTGGATGTGACATAATCATTGGATAAGTAAATGATTTTTCATCAGTATATGATTGTTTTATAATATTAGAAAAATTTATTGTTTTCCATTGTAATATTTCCTTTTCGTCAATTGATTCTAAGAATAATCGTCCATTAATAAAATTTATTTTACCATCTTCACGTTTAAGTGGAGCATTAACACAATAGAACATAAGATATTGTGGGACATTATTATTATATTCATCTATTTTTGATAAATGTTCTGATGTATCACATAAATCAAAATGTAAAGGTATTGATTCTTGAGAAATATGATTATTTTCAGATGTTAAAATATCTTTTAATGAACATACAGAACCAAATTGTTTACAAAATTGTAAATAATTAGTTTTTTTAAGTGAATTTTGACCATTTCGAAGTATAATCATACCAAATTTTTCTAATAACATTTTTAACCAATCAATATTTAATTGAAATGAATTAATATTTTTATTTAAATCAATAAGAAGACCAAATCGAGGTGATTTTCCATATATTGATAATTTTAAATTAAAATTAAATAAATCTTTAGATAATTGAACAAAACACCATAATTGTTTATTAAATATAATTGGTATATATTCATTATTTAAATTTATTTGTTGATATGGTATTAAATTAAAATTTCCATTTAAATTAATAACTAATACATTATGCCATGGTGTACGAAATAATCTCTCATGATGAAATTTTTTAATATTATTTATAAAAAATTCAGATGAATATTTCTCACCATTATTAATATGTTGATGAATAGATAAACGTATATGATTTGGATAATGTTGTTTTAAAAGATTTGTTAATGCATCATTTCGAATAATTAATTGTTTAACAATTATATTTATTTCATTTTCTAATTGTTCATTTGGTAAAAATTTATATTTAATATTATTAATTAAATCATTTTTCATAAAGATTTTTAAATTATTTATTTGTTTTTGATTATTTTCAGATTTAATCAACCATTTTTCATATGAAAATGTTGATGTTAAATAATTCTTTATTAAATTTTCACCAGTTGGTATACGTAAATGATTATTCATATTAATCCATTGGATATGTTTCATTGTTAATGAATAATCTTTTAAATAATCTCTATATGTTAATATATCACAATATGATATACCAATTAAATCTTCAAATACACGTCCATCAGACCATATTGTTAATTTACAACCATATTGATAAAGTAAACTTATTTCTCGACATATATTATTTAAATATTCAAGTGCATAGATTTCACCAGCATCGGGAAATTTTCCAGAAACTTTTTCATTATTTTGTGATTTACATGGAAAACCTGGTAATAATAAATCAATTGATTGATTTTCTTGAATAAAATTTTTTAATTTTTCTAATAATTTTTCACGTCCATATTCATAATATAAATCACCTGATGATGATGAACCGATTGATAATAATTTAGTTTCTAATATATTTAATATTTTTAATTCTAATGATGACATTTTATTTTTATAGCCTTATTTATAAGAATAATATTTTCAGTTTTGTTTTATTGATAAAGATAAATTAGTGAATGATGAACAATCGAAATTATACGAAGAGTATTTATATGGTTGATAGATACTGTTTTTTTCTCTTACATTTTCAATAGAAGAACGAGAAATTTTGTCATAGGTGGGACTTTTTCTTTTATGATATATACTGTTCACTATTTTGTATACACATGATGTCATGAGACAAGGAAAGAGAAACAATAATGACCTTTGACTCATCGAATATACCTATTATCTTTCTTTCTTTCTTTCTTTCTTTTGTTCATTCATATAGATTATGAGTCACTTAATATAATACATCATATTTCATTTATTTGGTTGAAAAAAGTCAGTTAAACATGATTAGAGATGAGAAAATATTCTCAGATATCGAAACTTTAGTGTATCATGTAGATCTTGGTGAATTATGTTTACGGCTTGTTTTTCAAAAGATCGATCACTTTTAATTTTATAGCTAGATACAATTCACTGAGATCTATAAGATGCATCAAGTTTTAGTTTAAAAATGCTTCGACATCTGGCAATGCTTGCTCGTTAGTTATCTATTTTGAATATATTCTTTTTATTGATTTATAGTAAAAGTTTAGATTTATTATCAATAAACATTCCAAGTATAAAATCTACGATCCTATTTTTGCTAACCATGGACGATAGATAGTTTTTTTTCGTTTTTGGTCAAACGACGTCATGTACGACCATTGTAATACAAGTTTTTGAAAAATATTTCTCAACATCTGAATAGCAGATTGATCTAGATTTTTAGTTTGTTTAAAAACGCACAATTTGAAGAATGAAGTTTCTCATAGAATAAAATTAAAATTTTATTATTTCCTATAGAACAATTATAAATATTCTTGAACATATAGTGTAAATTTCGTATTTTAGTTTTATCTTTAGAAAAAATAAAATCATGTTTAAATATCTAGTTTAATCTCTATATTTTTTGAAACATAAAAATAATAAGCCTATATATTTTTGGAATATAAATAACGAGTAATGTCGACTATAAATAATTTTGAAAACTGCAACTATTTCTCTCTTTTTATTTTAATACTATTCAAAAAACTATTCGCATCCAATTAACTCTAAAATGAACTAATTTGTTATTTTCAAAGAATTTATTCATTTTCTCTATACAAAAAATGTATAACAAAATACAAATAGTCATTGTTATTCGTTATTTGATAACCTTCACCAATTGAAGTAATTAGTAAAATGTTGAATTTTAGAATCATCATTATATTCGATTGTTGTAGAAATACATTTTCACAGATACATAAGTTTTGTGATAACATCATCGGCTGTTGTTGTGCTTTAACTTATTCTTGTCATACCAATTCGAATTAATATATCATACAAAGATATGTGAAATAAATTTGAAAAAAAGCGCACGAAAAATTTGAGTGTATGCGATATACGATCCATGCTATTCGAATCTCTTTTTAAAAATAAAGTATTGGCCGATGTTTTACTTTCGAAAAGAAATGGCTTCTCTCTATAACTCTTGTTCACTTCTTTTTTGTCTCGCTTGATAATTCAAAAAAAAACAAATGGTATTAGTATTCTCAAAATACCTGATCAATAATTATCTTTTGTGTTTTCTATGATTGACGCAATCAATCAGTGTAAATATTGATACTAAAACAAAAGATGTTTTCACAAAAAAAGTGATTTTACGAGTTAGTGATATGAAGAAAACAAAACAAAAGAAAAAGAAATTATATGTATTAGTATCGTTCAACAGGCTGCTCACTTGTTTGCTCAATCATCATTTGTTTTAATTTATGTCCAAGGCATTCTAATTGTTCTATAGCTGTTGTGGCAAGTTTATTACGTTGTTGGGAGTCCTCAGGTGCTTGTTTTGCTAATGAATATAGTAACGCAATTTCAACATGATTAATTTCAAATTCTAAATCATTAATAGTGAATAATTTATGAGCAATATGTCTGCCATGTCTTTCTTTAAATGCATTAATTGATGTTTGATCATTACAAAAAATATATTTAAGAGTATTATTATGCTCAGGTCGCCATTGTCGAATATGTTCTATTTGAGCATCGGGAAAAAAGAAGTGAACGTCCATTGTAGGATGAGTGACATGAATATCTATATGACGACGACAATATTGAGGGTTACTAAAACGTATAAATATTTCTTTATTAAATCGAGTATCACACCATTCAAATTTATTATCAGGGTCGAAAAGTGTTAATACTTTCGTAGTAATAGTAGCCATAAAATCTAAAACTGTAAAATATACATGATTAATATCATAAAAACAAATTGTTTACAATCAATATTATTTTGTTACAGAATAAAAAGTTAGTTTTTTATTTTATTTCAAATTAATCGATAAGTAGAAAGTACGTTTATGATTCTTTATGTCGTATTGTATCGATGAACTTGCTAAGACGTTTATAAAGATCCATACCTCGTTGAAAATATTCACGAGCAGTATCATTATCACCTGTTTTAATAAGTTCAGTGGCTGATACACGACAATTACTGGTCATATTCAATACCAATTGAATAACAAGTTGTTCTTCATCTTCACAATATATACATACTTTATCAAATTGAGAAAATATCTTTTTCCATTTTTGTTTCGTTTCTGGTGGTTTTCCCAATAAATAGACATATTCAATACTATCAATTGATGAAATATTTTTGAATATATGATCGCGTTCATTTTCAGGAATCGATGAAATCTCGATTACTAGATCTTTTATTGTATGGTTCGACCGCATTTTATCAATACACTTATCTATTTGAATTGGTGGCATGAGATAACCATCAGTGATATTTTTCAAAATAGAATATAATCGAGATTCTTGTAATGAATAAGGAGCGAGAAGTACAGGATAAGTCCATCTGCATAAAAAACAAATGATCATTTATAAAAAAAGTTATATAAACTTACAATTCATTTTCTTTTTTTTTATGCATATCATCATCACCGCTGACTAAAGCCATTAGATCATTGAGATATTGTTGGTATTTTTGTGCCTGTGATTGATTAGGCTCAATACTGTGAGATATTATATCGACTGCTTTGGATGCATGTGTAACAGCATCTGTATATTGTTCAAGTCCTTGTAATAGTATTGCCATGTTATAATGATTCATAGCAAGTGATGGATGATTTGATGGTAATGATTTTGATTGTATTTCAAGTGCTTTATTCATAGAAGATAATCCTTTTTTATATTGTTTCATACAAGAATAAACTTGACCCATATTACTATATGTGATAGCTAATGATAGATGGTCTGATGAAAGAACTTTTTCTTGAATATTAAGCGTCTTAGTATAATATGTAAGTGCATCGGAACAATTACCTATTAATCGATACATTTCTCCAACATTATTGTATGTTTCAGCTAATGAAAGATGATTTGAAGGAAGAACTTTTTCTTGGATTTTAAGCGCATCTTGATAATATTGAAGTGCGTATGAATAGTGTTCTCTAGCAGCATGTGCTTGACCAATGTTATTGTATGTGATTGCTAATGATGGATGATTGGATAATGAAATTTGTTGAATTTTAAGTGCTTTTTTATAATATGCAATAGCATTTAAGTAATCATTCATTGAACTATAGACAAGTCCCATGTTATTAAATGTATCAGCCAATGATGGATGATCTGATGTTAAGGATATTTGTTGAATTTCAAGTGTTTTTTTGTAGTAAGAAAGTGCTTTTGAATATTCTCCCATACTATTATATATCGAACCAATATTATTGTACGTAATAGCTAGATCAGGATGATTGGCAGGAAGAGTTTGCTGTCTGATATGAAGTGTTTTTTCATAATAACAAAGTGCTTTTGAATAATCTCCCATGGCTTGATATGCTGAACCAATATTATTATACGTATCAGCATATGATGGATGATTTGGTTGTAAAGTTTTATTAAAAATATCAAGTGTCTTTTCGAAATATGAAAGTGCTTTGGAATATTCTCCTGTACTATTATATACCAATCCAATAATATTATATGTAGTAGCTAAATGTGGATGATCAGATGGTAAACTTATTTGTTTGATTTGAAGACTTTTTTCAAGATAGGAAAGAGCTTCTGAATATTCTCCAATTGAATGATATACTGCTCCGATGCTGTGAAAAGTAACGGCTAAATCTGGATGATTAGTTGTAAGAGTTTTTTGTTGAATTTCAAGAGTTTTTTCATAGCATGAAAGTGCTTTGGAATATTGTCCCATTTTTTTATATACTAAGCCGATATTATTATAGGTAGTAGCTAAATCCGGATGATTTGATGGTAATGATGTAAGTCTCATTTCAAGTGTCTTTTCATAACATGAGAGCGCTTTAGAATATTGTCCCATTTTTTTATATACTGAACCAATATTATTGTACGTAGTAGCTAAATCTGGATGATTTAATGGTAATGATATAAGTCTGATTTCAAGTGTCTTTTCATAATATGAAAGTGCTTTTGAATATTGTCCCATTTTGTTATACACTGAACCAATATTATTATAAGTAGTAGCTAAATCTGGATGATTTAATGGTAATGATTTACATCTAATTTCAAGTGTTTTTTCTAATAATAATAAAGCCTTATCTAGATGACCTTTCTCAATAAGAATATTACCAAGTTGATTGTAAATATATGCAAGTTCATTTGAATTTTCATCGGATAACATTTCAAATAATGTATTATAAGTTTCTTCAGCTGTATCAAATTGACCCATCTTAATTAATAAATTGCCAAGACGATGTAATCCAGTTGGTCCTTGTATTTCTTCACGTAAACGATTTGTAAGACGTTCAAGTTGTGCATCAGTATCACTAGTCATAATTAATTTAACATTCCATAAACAATTATTAATTTCTTTCATTTCTCCAATACGAAAAACTGTATGCATTGAAAATAGAATTTCATCATTCGAAGTTGAATAATCACTAATACCATTTAATGGAGCAAAAGGAGTCTTTGAAATTAATGGATCAATTTCCATATCAAAAAGAATTCCTGTTAAATGTCGATCATCTCGAGCAGCATTAGCATATCTTAATGCAATATTTCTATCAATAGTTGTAGATAGAAAATTATTGAATGATAAAAGTCCACCTTTACTTTTCTTCATTTTTTCAAATTCATCATTTGATATACTTTGTCCTCGATATAAAATTAATTTTTCAATACGATTTACTTTTGAATAAACATGTTCAATTTGTTGATGAAGATCTTTTAAATAAAATCCCATTTTAATAATACTTGTAATATTTTGTGTTCTTAATGCTGTATTAAGTATTGAATAAATAAATGGATTTTTAATATACCACCATAATGGACAATATTGATAATAATTTTTTTCCATTTCATCAATTCTATTTAAATCAATTTGATAATGTGCATATTGATCACGATATAATTTAAAAAAATTTATTTTAGCTTTTTCATCATAATTTATTTCAAGAAGAATTTCTTTTAATAATATTGAATACATAAATGATTGATCAAGTTCATCAAGATCAAATGTTGAATCTAATGAAAATATATTTGTTGATATTAAATCTTGATCATATTGTCGAAAATTTTGACGAAGATAATCAAATATAATTGATATATCAGAAAAAATTCCTCGTACTTTTTTCCATGTTAATACATTTTGTTCAGATTTAATATTTTCATTAGAAAATATATAAATTGAATCAACTTGAGACATATCATTAATAAGTGATATAACAGTTATATCAACATTATTTGATAAAATAAAAAAGAATCTTCCATCAGGTACATTCATAATAAAATCAATACATTGATTAACTTCAGTAAATATCTGAACTGCATTAGCAATACGTCGAAGTTGAGTTATTATATCATGATATTTATCATTCGTTTCATTTATATCTGGATCTAACCAAATAATAATAAATTTTTGAAGCATATGAGATTGCCAATGTTTTAATGAAATTGTCTTATCAATTAATTCTTCTTGATTATTGTCCTGTGTTGTATATGTTTTATCATTAAATGATGAATTTGTTATTTGAATCGTCTGCAGATCAGCAACATTTGATAGTACAGGACTTGTATTTATTTGATTAGTCGACGACATGTTAATAAATTGTTATTCTCTTTTGCTTTACTAACTATAACAAGTAAATATATTTTAAATAAGTAATGAATGTAAAACTACGTTTTTCTTTTGCTTCCTTTATATATATATATGCTGACATAACAACGCCAACACGTTTGTTTTTTTTTCAATCATTTTGTTCTTAGTTTATTTTGGCTGTAAAGAGTGTAGTTAATATAGCAGGTAGTCAAAAAAAAAATATTGCTTACATCACATGAAATCTACGAACCAATCAAATGGTAATCCTTAATTGATCGCTATTCAAACATAATGTCAAGCTGTATTGATATTTTCAAAGAGAGAACTTATAGCCTGTTATCAGAAAAACAGACTTTTCTTTTATAGTAAAAAAGATATATTTTGAAAAAAATCTAAAATTTTTATATTTGTTAAAATCAACATTGATTAACTAATAGATATATTCTGAGCAAAACAATGCCTCGAAAACAATACTAATAAAGCTTTTATGATAAAGATAATATTCTGACATTTCTTATCTTATAAATTGTGTTTTTTTGATTTATATTCGTCGTCATTTCTTTTTTTTTCCTGATTTTTTTATAAGAATCACACATGTGCATATTTTTTTCTTCTGTATTTTAACAGACTATTGACATTCACAAAAGCATATGATATGTTTTTTTTCCAATAAAATGTTCTCTACATGACGCGCCTGGTTCGACAGACAATATACGAATATTATTTTTTATCTTTTTTATGGAAAAAGATATAATATAAGTTAGAATAATTTAATTCTATCATAAATCAGCAAGATATATATATACTCTATTAAGAAAGTAGGAAAAAACCTTGAAAATGTTTCACCTTTCTATCACTTCTAATATAATAGCATTTCTCTTCCTAAAAAATTTAAAGAATAATCTAATGAACATCGTAACTAAAGCCATATAATATAACTTCGTTATCACAGAAAAAGAAATTCCAAAGGCGGTAGAGTGTCTTAAATCTAGATGAGGCTCAAAAACAGGCGCAGAATATACTCGTGTATGCAAATACGCGTTCGCGGAAAATTTTTGCGTCTCAGAAAATTCTTGGAAAAAAATACTATGTTAGTAAAAGTTGTAGGAAAAAATGTTGTTTGAAGAAGGCGGCCGGAAAAAATAGAGTCTGAGAAAACTTATGAGAACGATTGAGCCTGAAGAAATCCTCCGAACGACTTTTCTGTTCGAGAAAATTCTTTTTTTGCAGTTAAAATTCGATGATTAAACTCTTATCGAACTATCAAACCAGTATCTTTTTTAACTTCAATGAACGTACAAAATATATGTCTAAAAGTAGAGAAAAAAGTCTTCTTCGTTCGTTCTTGGATCAGAAACTATCGGATACACAGGAAGTAGTTTAAGATTGGTAAGACTGAAGGACAAACAATTTCCTCATTGAAGTTCATGCTAATCTTTTTCTCCTTAGCCTAAAATGCACGAAAAATATCATCCTATTCATTGAAATTTGATGGAAAAAAAATTGAACCTTAAGGAAATTCCATAGACTCATACGACACTCAAGATAATGTTTGTCATGAAATCTGAACAGTTAACTATACCAGCCATATATTAGTTAAATTTTCTCACAGAGCGTAATTTTGCTCATTAAAAAGATACTATTTTTCTTGTGTACAAACAGAAAAAGCATTGATTTTGTTTAAAATACTAAAAGAAAATCGAAAAATAAAACTCCGAATATCCCAAGTCTGCTCTTCTCAGTCATAAGGATTGTCTCTAAGCAGTAGGTGAATCCAGACTTCTCGGTTTATACTTCAAGACTTATTAAAAATCGTGCTTCATGAATATCTCAAAATCATTTTAGTTGATTATACTTATCCAGTTGTTAAATTTTCATGAAGTAAAAAAATTTTTGATATTTCTATACAATTTTTTGTTCAAGACAATTGTTCAAATCGAAATTTTTGTAAAAAACTACTAAGTTACTAGAGATCCCCGCAGTGCATAATAAACTTCTATCTTCCAACTAGAGTCATACGACGATTTTCGATAATTCAAAGAATTACAAAAGCTACTCACAATGCTCTGTAGAAGTGCACAAGATGGTTAAAAATAGTGGATTTTCGTGGGATATGCAGCACATAGTTAGATGAGGCTTAAGTCTCAGTGGTTCCGCCGCCTTTGATTGGTCTTCATTTTATCATTTCATAATTATGTTTACTGTTCAAAACGTGAAAATTTTCATTGATAGCCTTCAAAAGCATGATAGACAGGCGATCTGTCTCGCGTGAAAAATTACAGCTTGTATCTATCTCAATGGCCTTTTTAGTCCTTTGGTATATCGAATAATCCTGATAAATCAATATAACAAAATGCACTTGAGAGGATACTAAGATAGATCATATTTTGAGGGATTCTCTTATACATTGTTTGCATTCATAAATAGACACAGAAGTTTTTCTATCAAAATTACCATTGATAGATGTCACTAAGTGTATGACTATGTGTCTATTTGAATGAACGAAAATTCTATCTGTGTATTAAAAATACTTTATCGATAACAATATATACCTACCAATAATTCTTTGTATCATGTTTAAAAAATGGATACAATATGGATTAATGGATTCGACTTCGGAAAATATTATTATTCGTTGTCCCTAGTTAAAATTAATGTAGTAGTTTGTATTCGTTTAAAGATTTATCCAATAGTAAATGTGGACCTATTCAATATACAGAAAACGATCGATTTTTAACATCCAGTTCTAATTCATTTAGTCTTTGACTTCTATCTGTTTTTTTTTAAAAATATTTTAGATGACTATTAAACGTAAAATAGAAGAAAATGATAATAAATCCGATAAGAAAAGTAAATTAGATGAAACATTTTCAATTGAAAATTTTGTTAAAAATTTAAAAAATCCAGAAAATAGTTTTTTAAGTAAATATAAACTATTAAAAATTGTTAATATAAAATATTCTTTTTTTTTTAAAGGTTTAAGTGAATTTAATGAATACGTTCGTCATTTATCATCTGAAGAAAAACTTGATGAATTTATTGAAAATTTTCTTCAATATTTACAATTAAATATTGATGATATACTTACACTTATAACAGAAGAAAAACGTAAATTAAGTGAAGTAAGAAAAAAAAAAACAGATTTTCTATAGAAAAATTTTAATTTAGAATATAACATTTTATCGTTTTCTTACAACATTAATGGAATATTTTTTAAGAAAAAATCTTTCAACATTAGCAGATATAATTATAAAAAAATTTGTTTCAATATCAAATTCATTTCATACAATTTATTTTATGTTATCAAGTCATAGTACAGCAAGTATATATTAGAAATTTTTTTTTTATTTGTATATATAATTCTTTATCTTTTTAAGGTCATTTAAAAATTACTTTACGGTTTTTACTTTCTATGATTCAACAAAATGAATATAATGCACGAATAATTTTTTCTTTATTGGATTTTAAAAGACCATGTTGGAAAATATTATTCAAACGACGTGATATACGTGTATGATTATATAATTTTTCAATTATTTATTTTTTATCTTTTAAAATTAAATATAGGATTCTGAAGATGTTCGATATTGGACGATAAAATTTTTTTTATCTCCATTAGTTTATCAAAATATTGATATAATTCGAAATTTAATTAAAGAACAAGGTAATTCACAATTAGTTTCTTGTTTTTTTTTATTTATTATATTTATCTTTCTAGAGATTTTTTATGAAATTTTTAATGGACTTGTTAATGATTCTCGTAATACAGTTGAATTTATTCTTGATGAAATACGTACAAATGTAAAAAAAAATTTAGTGTTTTTTTTTTTGAAAAAAAATTTTTATATCATTAAAATTTTAGATAATTATGGTTTCGGGTATAACAAAAACTGATAAAGTTCATTTATTTCATGATAAAAATTTAAAATCACTTTTACGATTATATAATTGGACTGGTCAACAAAAACGAAAAGATATAAATAAAATAAAAAAGAAAAAAAATAAATTTGAAGATATATTAGATATTGATCAAGTATTTATTATTATTATTTAATTATTTTATTAAATATATATTTAATTTAGATGAATGTAGAAGAAAATAATGATCGAAATGATATTAGACGAATAATTCATACATTTATGATGATTTTATTAAATTCAAAAAATTATGGAATTAATTTTTTTGATTCAAATTTTGGAACATTGACAAAGTAAGATTTTCTACAAATAAATCACAGCAAAGTATTGCTAAATTAAAATAAAAGAATAATATTTTTATTTCTTTTTTTTTTTTAGAAGTTCAAATCCAATAATTTTTAAAGTTATAACAAATCTTTCAAATAATTTTTTGACTGATGAATATGCTGCAAATTTAATTGTTACATGTTTAACAACATGTCCTGATCTTCTTCAATCGTAAATCAAATGTCTTTTTTTTCTATTTATTAAATAAAAAAAAATTTTTTTTTTTTTTTTAATAGATTTTTTAAATTAATAGCACATGAATTTATAAGTATTCGTTCAAAAAATCTTTCGGGAACATTAGAATTTCTTTGTGAAATAATTCAACAACAAAAATCAATTAATAATTGGATTGAAATATTTCAAACAATAAATGATTCAATTAAATTAACTGATATATTCATTAATTTAACATTACCAATAGATATAATGAATAAATTTGATCAAGTTATATTAAAAAATTCTGATTCAACAATACAATTAATATCAATGAAATTTCTTTCAATTATATTAGAAAGAGTTAAAGAAGCTTTGAATATTATTATTAATACTTCATTAGCTTGTGATAAAAATACTATACTTGAAGCTTATCAACAAGCTATTTTAAGAGTAAGTTTAATATATTCAAAGATTTTATAATTAATATGAAACTATCACATACTTGGATATTATATTATTTAAAAAAGCAGAATGGAATGATTCCTATTTAGAACCGAATATTTTCTATTGGATATTAGGTTTTACAGACATGTTTATAAATTCGATTTCACGGAACTGAAAAAGTTCAGATCACTAGTTTATTGCTACGAAGATGTTGCACTTTTGCAATATTCTTTAAACTTTTAATTGAGACATTATTATTGATAAATAATCAGTAAATATTCCTTATGTTGTTTTTTTTTTCTTAAAAGCATATTCCAAAACCTGATCATTTTTGTGATTCATTAAATCTTTTAAAAACAGTTAATTCAACATCTGATTTAAATCAATCAATAGGACAATATATAAATTTATTAAAATTATATTCATCATCATGTTTTATGTCAATGTCAGCAATGAATATTAATCTTGATATATTATTATCAAATTCTATATTAAATTTATTAACATTTTTTAAAGAAATAACATTAAATAATGATATTATTGAAAATTATTTTCAATGTATTATAAATATTCTTAATTATCGAGAATCAATTGATGATCCAATTTGGGCAAGATATGTATGAATAAATATAAATAAATATTTTATTTATTTATTTTTTTGTTTTAGAATAAAGAACTTGAATGTACACCAATTCGAATGTTATTTAAATTAGGAAAACAAATGAATAATTTCAATCAAATTTCTGAATATTTTTCATCAGTAATATTTAGTTTTTAATTTATTAATTTAAAAAAAAAAATATTTTTTTTTTTATTTTAAGATTACTATTAAATTATCTTCAATAATTAATAATAATTATGAAGAATTAATTATTTGGTTTTATACATGGTTAAAATCAGGATGTAATGAAAAAATTGAAAAATTTTTATCAAATTCTATTGAAAAAATTATTTTAAATCCATATCCACTTATTGAAAAAACAATTAAAGATACTGGGTAATATTCATATCATTAAAATATTTTATTTGTTTATTTGGTTATTTTTATTTTAAAGATATAGTTTAATGATTTATTCTGCTCTTGATACTATTCAACATACAAAAGAAGGTTCGATATAATTAATTATTTATTTATTATAAAAATATAATTTTTTATAGATATTTCAAATGAAATCGATGAATATTTATGTCATGTTATATTTCAAATATATATTGGACAAATAAATCGACCATTAGAAAAAATTTATCAATATTTAAAAAAAATTTATTTAAAAGATAAAAAAGATCTTAAAATTTCTCAATTACTTACTGTATTATCATCATCGAATGAACAAAATAGTGTATTAAAAAAAAACTAATTTTATGATTATTTATAGAATATCTTCTTTTTTTAGGTTTTAATGAATGAAATTACTAATATCGAAAAATTAATTCTTTCAAATATTGATTTAGAAAAAGGTCCAGATAATATACAAATATATTTAGCAATTAAATTAAATATATTTAAAATATTTTCTTTAAATGTAAGTAAAAAAGCTTTTTTTAGAAAGAAATTTTAAAAATTCAAGAATTTACATATAAACTTGACATTTATGTATGCTATACGATAGAACTTAATGAATCTGGTCGATTAGTAGCAGTTAGAGACCAGCGGGTCTGTCCAGATCCGGACGCGACCAGGTCTAAAAATTTAGCTTTTGTCGGATTCGACCTTGGGCTCGCGTCTATTTCTAAATTTCATTTCAGACCCAGTTTGTCATGGTCTACGATGCTAGATAATATCAATATTAAGAAAATGAACAAAAAATGATTGTGCACTGATTTTTCTTTTAGAGTGACCAATAAAGATCAAAAATCTTATACCTTCATCTGTTTATATACACAGAGGGTGACAGATATTAGTAAAAAAGAAGATCGAGTCCGGATCTACATTCAACCCTGCTCGAGTCCACAAAAAACATGAGCCCGCAGGTCTCTAGCAGCAGTAGTACTAGTTTAAGCCAGACACATCCTTGAAAATCAACATATTTTTCCGAATACCATCGCCGCAATGACCATCTCTAGTTTAGATTTCATGAACGCCCCTTCATGTTTTTTTTAAAAATGTTCTCAGTGATTCAAATATCATAATCATACAGAAAATTTAAGAAAACCAACTAGAATATATTGATTATAAATTTTAGTCAAATGATATTTCAAGATTAATAACTGAAATGATTCAATGTTTAAATATTGTTCTTCTTCTTAATGATCCTCATCGTTCATTTGAAGAATTATTTAATACAACTATTGAATATATTGAATCATATTCATCAACAATTGATAATAGTCGAATAATTTCATTAATTTGTCAACTTATTAATGGACTTGATATGTCACATAAAATATCTCCTAAACCATTAAAACAATCAAAAATTTTATTAAAATGTCTTGAATATCAACCAAATAATTATCAACTTATTTATTTTACTTCAAATTATTTATTATCAGAATATCGTATGGAATTTCTTAATATTATTTGTCAAACAGTTACAAATAATATAGATATATTAAAAATAATTCTTAATGAAATAAATCTAAATAAAAATTTAACTAATGAACAATATTTAGATACAATAATTGATTGTTTAAAAGATTTTAATGATATACTTGAATATGCTATTGAAACAATATTAGAATTAATTAAACGAATGGAAAAAATTTCAAATAAAAATTGGAAACATATTTTAAGATTAAAACAAAAAAATATTTTTAAATTAATTAAAAAAGATTATTCTCAAATACAAATTCAAATTCTTATTGCGAAATTAATTGTTCAGTAAGAAAAAAATTGTTTTTTTATTTTAATTAAAAAAGAATTATTTTTTTTTTGCATCTTTTTAGAACAATAATTGCACTTCGATCAAATGATCGTACTGATACAATTAATCGTTTATTAAATAAATCAAATAATTCACTTCTTCTTCATGCTTATATTTTTAATGATTTATTAAATCATGAATATAATATTGATAATGATTTATTTAATGATTATTTACATAAATTAATTGAGAATTATTCAAATGAATCCATCGTTTTTAATTTACTTAAAATTTATTATGAAAAAAATCTTCATCAAAAAGAAAAAATTTTAGAATTCCTTACATATGAAGATCAACAAGAAAATCTACCGATTAAACAAACAAATAAATTACTTATTATATTAAAATTATTTCCAGATTCAATATCAATAGGAGAATCAATTTATAGATCAATATTAACAAAAATTATAAACTTTTTTAAATCAACAAATGATAATAATCAGTATGTTATTAATATAATAGAAATTTAAACATTTTTTTAAAATAATATTTAATTCGAATTTATCTATTTACAAGGGAATATTCTCAACTGTCAGATTCTATTTGAGACTATAAAACACAGGAGACTAAAAGAACACATTTAAAGGATTTGAAACGCATGGCGTACCTAAGTAGAGATCTAATTGCTAAATAAATGCAAAAATATTGGATTTTTTTATTTTTTCCGATTTACTCAAAAATGTTGAGATCCAAGATTTTTCATTTGTTATTGTGAGACTAATCTTATTAAACGTTACACACAGCCAAAGTATGAATTTAAAAGAAATGTACTCACTGTCCACAACTTTACTTTATTCATTATCTATCATTACAACTATAGTAGTCATACAACGCAAGTCTTCCATTTTATAAGCTACATGAAAACATTTTGTCAATCTATTGATTATATCATTTGACAGAAACAAAATATTATTTTGAATATTTGAAAAATCGAGTTCTGAATAATTGACTCAACTCAATTCAATATCATTCTATAATAGTTCGAACGACATTCAACAGTTAGAAATATTCCCTGGCCCGATGTGACCTACCGGTGGACTACGCTATAGTTTAACGAGAAACTTTTACCTTCTTTGCTGGTACATAGCTCACTTCTCCCGCCTGTTGCGCTCTTCCCTTCGCATAGCAGCTAGAGCATCGTCTGTCGATATTGCGCATAGATTCTTCCTTTTCTTCGAGTTTGCGCTTCGAACAACTTGCTGATTGTTGTCTTGGACCAGATTTCAGCCAATCGAGTCGAATGTGCTAGTTAAGTTTTTGAATTTTCTAAATAAGAAAATATTTTTTTTATTTCTATAGAGATATAGATGAATGGTTAACTTCCTTTGAACAATGTACTATTCGTCTTTTAAATCAAACTAAAATTGAAATTGATTTATATGATTTAATTAATCATTTATTTAAATATTTTAAAATATTTACTATAAATTCAATTAATCTTATAAAAAGCTTAATACAATATTTTGTATCACAAGAAACATTTAATGAAAAACATTTATCAAAATTATTTGCTAAATTTTTAAAACATAAAAATTTTTTTGAACAACTTTCATCATTAAATCGTTCAATATTTGTTGATATACTTTCATTATTTGTTTCACATTATAATTCAATTAAATCATCAATAATTATTGATTGTTCAAAACATTTTCCTATGTTATTATCAATATATAATCCAACATTATCAAAAAATAATCAACATACATTAGCTTGTATGTATACATATGAAAAATTTGGTTATTCAATGAAATCAGCTTTTATTTGGGGTGAAGCAGCTTTAAAATTATATAGTACAACAACAGATGTTAAAAGTATTTTATTACAATCATCAAAATTAGAACAAATTATGAATTTATTAGATGATAGAATGATGATTAAATCAATTTTATCTTATCCAGTAACAAGACGATTAAGAGTTAGTTTATATTTTCTTTTTTTTATCTTAAAATAATAATTTATTCTTTTTTTAAGACAATTGAACCAAAAATATATGATCAAGGTGATGAAATTTATGATCCAGTTTATCTAATACCTGTTTTTTATCATTCACTTGGACCAGGTAATTGATCAAAAATAACTATTAGTATAATTCCTACGAGATTAAAATTTTTTGTTTAATTATTAATTTTAGAATGTGTGGTAAAATGTCAACAATTTGTTGAAAAACATTGTTTAGCTTATTGTTTAATGGCATTAAGTTCTCGATGTGCTTTATTACGAGCTGTTGTTTATAATTGTCTTTCTCGTTTTGAACAACATTTAATATCACAAAAATTTTATTGTAAAGAACAAATTTTAACAATGTTAACATTATTAAAACAAAGTATTAAAAAATCAAATTTAAAATTAGCACCAATTGTTGCTTTGTTTCTATCGAAATTAGCCGATTTATTTACTCATCCTGGTAACAATTTAATTATTTATAAAAAAAAAAAAATTTTTTTTATTTTTATTTATAGAATCAAAAATATATCGAACAATAACAAGATATTTACTTAAACAACCATATATTGATCTTATTCATATACCACTTTTTAGTGAACTTTTTCATAGTTCATCAATTGAATATAAATATGAACGTGGATGGATATTAAATTTATTAAAACATGGTATAAAAGATTCAATTGATTATACAATATGTACAAAAGCATATGTATTTAAAACATTAATGACATTTTATAATTGTTCATTATGTGATGATTTAACTAAAGTTTGTTATTTATATTATTTGTTTGATTGTGTTTTTTCTATAATTATTTTAGAATGAAATTTTAAATGTATTTCATTCAACAAGTAAACTTGAAGATATATTAATGTCACTTTTATTTGATTATGGATTTCTTCTTTGGTTACAAATTATTATTAAAAATTGGTAAGAAAATTTTTTTTACTTTTATTAAATTAAATTAAAATATTTTTTTTTAATTAGTTCTAGTGAAAATTTAATGGTATTATCATTAATTATTAAAAATATTGGTTTAAAATTACAATCAATTGATAATCAAGTACAATTATTAGAATTTAATTGTCTTCTTATATTATTTATACATCGATTAAAAAAAGAAACGTAAGAGGATTTTTATTTATATTTAAAATAAAATTTATTCATTTGTATTATAGAACAATAACATCATCAATTGCTGATGCTGTGATAACTATCTTGATAAAAAATCAAGAATGTTTTAAATCATGGAATATTTCTGTTGATATTCAACAGATAAAACATATTGTTGATGCTTCAACAATAATGAAGAATACTTCTTTGTTATCTTGTTTTTGTTAACAAAAATAAAAAAAAACTAAAAGTATTTGCAGTATTGATCTGCAAAGAAAAAGTTCTATTAACACATAATCATCTTTATGAAATCAACATTCAAAATTTTTGTTAATGAAGATGTTCTCAAAGAGTTAATACTTTTATCATATTTTCTAGACAATATTTTATTTTCGATAGTAATTTACCGATCTTAATTTTTAGTTCTATATTTATATAGATGTGTTTTCTATGTGAAGACTTAACTGCTGTTAAATAATAACATTACATTTATTTAGAAAGAATAGTTTTTGAAATGACATTATACACTTAATTTCATCTTAGGTTGACAACTCTTGACGTAGTATTTCGTAAATTTCCGATAAAAATTCTCAGAAAACTTACCGTTTCTGACTGAAACGCGTCCGGATATGTCAGAAATTCAACATAATAATCTGATAACTGTATTTGTCTACCTGTTTCGGGTGTAGTCGGGTAAATCCAGTCGTCGGATCTTGTCACTGGAATATCGTATCATGAAAACACAGGAATAGCTCGAAATCGACCGATTCCTTGCTGGAATGTTCGGCCTAGAATTTCAATTAAACAAGTTGACATTTTCTAATAACATATGGAGACTTGAAAACAACAGTTTATCATAAGAACATGCCAAGATTTCTTAACTATCATCTTCAGTAGATGATTTGGAAACAAGATATTTCCATGTATTATCATTAATAGAAATTGGCACAACCTTCACATACTAATACGACGTTTTATTAGTGTTGAGTTGAGTCAATATTACTATTGACATTTATAAGAATAATAAATATATCGGAAAGAATTTTAAACTATTAAACAAAGTAAAAGATGTTTTATATAAAATGTCTCATAATATATTATAATGAATACTCTTGCAAGATACATTCTCTGACTATTGAAATTTGTCAAAATCTTGATTCAACTTTATAACAAGTGTCACGTAAATAATCGAATTCATTGGTTATGATTCTGGCACTGCCAGTTGCGCGACCATATCGATAACGCATGTATTTGGTCAAATTTTTAAACTACATATTTACTTTTTGGATGAGTAATCGATTAATCGACTTTAACAGAATGTTTATGAGGTAAAGGATGTGCACATTATCTTACTAATCTTGGGCTCATCTTATGCAATGTTCATTTAAAAACATTTGATCTCAATAAATATATTGATAAGTAAATAATTGAAAAACAAAAATATTGATTTTATTCTTGTAATTAATTGTATAATACTATGTTTAAGTTATAGATCTGAATGTTTAATTAATATAGACATTTTATTTATTATTTCTACCAAGATATAAACCATTTTTTATACAATAAAATTCGTCATAAATGAACATTTAATAATTCTTATATGAGTAAAAATAAACCAAGAATTGCACTTTTTCATTCTTTCTTATCTGAATAAATTCGAAGTCGAAGAACAAACTAACGATAGTTGGTAATAGACTAAAACTAGTATTTCACCACACTATTATTCGATAAGTTCCAAAATTCTGCTTCAATGAGAAATCTTAACCACAATATGTGATATTTTGACTATTGTCGCTATAGGGTATTCAATTGCATAGTCCTATTTACAAGTAGAAAAGCTTCGAAATCCAAAGTAGGCTATTTTTTTGCATAATGTCGTGTTGTGCCAATCCATCTGTGGATAGTATGAATGAACTTTTATAGTCATGTGCAAAAAACTACAAACACAATGCTATAGTTACATGTAAAAAGTTTCAATAATTGCTTCCAGTTATAGAAAAAAATCAAGACTTCAAAATGAGGTAAAATGATAAAAATGGTCATTATAGGTCAAAACATGGTACCTTGCGATTCTAAAGAACCACGATGCTAAGTAAAGATTCGTAGGAGTTTTTTTTTTCAAACGTCTTAAGAGATTGGATCTTCAATTGTTGAAAGTTTTAACTTGGCTGCTGAAAGTCACTGGAAACGTGGAAGATTTCTGGTGAAACTAACCAGTTCTATATTAATAAACGAAATATTTCTAAAACTGTTGACGAACGACAAACGTTTTCTAACAAAATTTATACAATGATGCATTTATTCATTTTATGAATTTTTACTAACAACCGACAATATAAAGAATATCTCATACATTTAATTCAATACTTTTAATAGATACAAATCACTGTTGAGTAAATAAAAAAAATGCTATATATACATATCAAAAGTCTTGATTAAGCCAAAAATAGTATTCTATAATACATTATTTTACTAAGGATATAGTAACATTGAGATCAAATCTAGGGATCAAGTTATCTAAAACAATAATCATGAAGAATTGTTACAACATATGACACTTATTCTATTAACTGCTTGTTTTTATCAAAAAATGTCACTGAAATAAATTTTTGATGTTTGAATTAATAGTACATCATGTACTAATTGCCACTCATCATTGGTATTTCTCGCCATTCTTCGAAAATGTTAAAACACAATAGGATTCATTGTATAAAAATGAATAAAGATATTTGACACAATTCTAAGCAAATTGACATGGAATGTTTTAATCCAAACGCGAAACTTTCATTTTTTTGGTAAATTATAATCAATTATTACAATATTGAGAAAGTCTGTTGCTCGATTATATTCTTATATTGTTAAACTTTAAAATCGTTATTCTTCGGAAGACGAATGTAAAGCTAAATTGAATAATTTGTGTGATTGTAGTTGAATTTATTGTTCGAAATTCCGACCCTAGTCAATGTACTGAGTTGAATATATTCAAAATAGTCCCCGGTTACTAATATATACGAGGAACTTAACTGGAACTTAACGTATCTTAACAGTACTTTTAGGTACATATAACAGTATTCGGGTGAGTACCCTCGTGGAAAGCATCTAATGAATGGGCACTTAAACGGGAATAATCAAATACTTAACTGGATACTGTTGCACAGGATTTATAGATCTTCTGTTACCAAAATTGCAGTATGTCTCTGGTCGATTTAATATTCACAATTCTTACAACATAAGCAGGTCAAATTTGGGTATGTGACCAAACTTGAGTTTGTTGGATCTCCATGAGGCTACTTCAGAATATTTCTCTCTCAATCTACCATTGAAATTGTCATATTCTCGACATGTAAACACCTAAGAAATAATCTAGAAAAAGTCAGTATTAAAAAATATTAATTTCATATGTTTATCGAGTTGTTTATATGAATCCATGTGTGTTCAAAACAAAACGGTAAATGAACAGTTGCTATATAGAACATGACAAATCCAGGATGATCTGTAGAACTTTTCTCAGTAAAACTGTAGATGTGAATATTCATGCAAGTACTTATTCAATAAATATTCTGCTATAGATAGCCAATACGGTACTTTTATCAATAATATCACTGGAAATTTTGTAAGTACTTATATCGAGTACCTTACCAAAGCTTTCTCAGTACATGCACATCCTAAGCTCAGTAACTTTTCTAGGGTATGTTTTACTTTAACGAAATTAATATTTTGGTCGTCAGGACCTATGGAACACCTCTAAGGATGCAGCCAGACAACACTTGTTGCATGGTATATTATTCATGAATGACTTTATATTATCATAGACATCGCCTCATATATAATAATTGAAAATTTATCTTGCTCCATATTTGAGTTTCATAGAATCATTTATTGTTATATGTATAATTTTCATACACTTTGAGAGAGCTTTAACATTTATATAGACTAATATATTGTGTATGTATAGTCAATGTTATAAGGCGAATAATCATAAACTTCATCTAAAACAAAAACTATTCTCTATAAAAGATAAAAAATATTTTGATATTTTTTCTGTATGTCATTCAATTTAAGTCTTATACATCAATATTGTTTTTTTAGAATTAATCAAATTCTGTGTAACTTATATGATTTTTTTGGTATTAAAGAGAAAAACTAAATAAAATTCTTATAATAAATCTTATAAATTATTTCAATTTTTAATTTATTTTTTATGTAAAATCAAAAAATAACTTTTATCATTTGTAGTTTTTAAAGACAAAAGATGTTTCAATAGCAAAACATATTGTGGTGTGTTATTTCTAACCAATGTTTATTGATTTTGACTCATTTTGTTATCGCACATTTCTATATACTGAAATATAATACAAGATTATTTTATCTTTTCTTTCATTTTCACATTTTCAAACATTCATACACAACTGTTAAAAACATATTCAACAAATGGCAAGATCAGTCTGTAAAAAACAATGTTTCCTATGTAAAAAAGAAAAAATCACATATAAATGTGAAGGATGTTCAAAAGATTTCTGTATGGATGATTTATCACAACATCAACAAATACTTAATAAACAATTTGATGAAATTGAATATGATCGAAATTTATTTTTCGAATTGCTTAATCAACAAAGTAAAAATACAAAAAAACATTCATTGACACAAAAAATTGATGAATGGGAAAAAGATTCAATTAATAAAATAAAACAAAAAGCAGAAGAATGTAGACAATTAATAATTCAAAATACAAGTACATTGGTTATTGAAATACAAAATAAATTAAACAATTTAACCGAACAAATAAAACAAATCCGTCGAGACAATGATTTTAATGAAGTTGATATAGATCATCTCAAAGAAAAATTAAACAACTTAAAGCTCAAATTTGATGAACCGACAAATATTAAAATTGAACAAGAATCTACATTATTTATTAATAAAATTTCTGTCATTATATCAGGTGGTAAGTGTCGTTATTATATTTTGTTATAAAGATCGTTCATTATTATCGAATTCATAGATAAACATTGAAAAGAAAAATGTTGAATGCAAAGATGTTCATAGATTTTTACTTCTTTTGAATGATTTCAATTTATTTTCGTATTAGATGGACGCTATTTTCTTAAAGATAGTTTTTAATAATCATTCACTCAAGAATAAAACTCAATATTTTAATATAATTTCAATTAAAGTATTTAATAGGTCCAATATTTGCACCCGCATCCTATTCATATAGAAGGTTTGTATCCGTACTTCAGCCTGTGTTCCACCCTCACACACTCATTCTTCAAATAAGATTGCCTACTATTCAGAGATTCAGTTTTCTCGAATCAAAAATACTATCATAGATGAGTGATTCCGTGGAAATCCTACTATTGTTAGTGAATTCCTTCAAAACGTGTAAAAATTTCACCATTTGTAGAGCTCTTTACGCTAATCATTTTGGTACTGAAAAAGTTAAGCATAGATCTTGAAATAGTGAAGAACGAATTAAAATATGCAACATGATTTTTCACCAAAAACATCATTATTTGAAGATAACGTGATTGAACCATCTTCTGATTTCTTGGGCTTATTTAATTCATTAATCAAATTATTATTTTTAAAATATTGTAGTCCATATAAAACTGCATTCAACTATATATAAATGAAAAGTTTCAGCATGATAAATTACATAACCCATCAAGTTACCGACTTGATGACTACAAGTGAATCAGTGATGAGAAGTGTTGCAAAAATTTAGACAGAAATTTTAACCTCTACATATAAGTCCTATATACTATTAGAAAGAGCAGCACTTGCTCTATCAAAATACTACATTTAGTTTTCTTCCGAAATGTGTTTTTATTATTATTAGAAATTGGTTGAAAAGAAAATTTGCTGTATTTTTGAGACAGTGCTTGCTTTGATAGAATAGTAACCTGTGTTCTATAAAAAGAATCTTGAACTTTGATGAAACTTTCACCATTTGTAAAACTTCCAATTCTAAGCATTTCGATTAAAAAAAGTTTTTAAAAGTGTTTATTTTGATGAAAGTAGATCGAAAAATACTTTATACAATGAAAAAACCAAAAAAATCTGAAAAACGTTTTTGGTCCAAAAAATATGATAAAAGCGATCATCAACAGTTTTTGATCGGCTGCTTCGTCAAAATAAGGTCAAAACTCAAATTCAATAGTATATTTGGATTTTTATTGAGACCGCACATCTGACCACACTAAAAATAACTTCGATTTGAAAGAAAATTCCTTTTAATATACGTACTTTTCTTTAACTACTGAACAATTTTGGTGCATAATACTTCTTTGCGTCTCTAGTCGTTCCAAGTCTTTGATGAAAACTGAAGTTATTTTTTAATGTAGTTAGATGCGATGTATCAAGAAGAATCCAGTTATACTATTGGATTTGAGTTTCGACCTTGATTTTACGATATAGCTGATCAAAAACTATCAATGACCGTTTCTATCATATTTTTAGACCAAAAATTGTATTTCAGAGTTTTTGGTTTTTCATTGTATAAAGTATTATTCGATCTACTTTCATCAAAATAAACACTTTTGAAAAACTTTTTTTATCAAAATGCTCAGAATTGAAAGTTTCATCAAAGACCAGGGTCCTTTTTTGTCATACATGCAAAAGCCGAAAAGACGCTTCAACTGTTCAACTTTCAAATTAGAATATGCAACTATTGATATATAAAAGATTAAGGACGCTAACTAAAGGATGCTTCCTGCAGGATGCTAGAACTAATACACATAATGTTGAGGGTGAGGGGTGAGGGTAAGAGTGAGGGTGATGTTGTCAAGGAACCGCTACCTGTAGATTGCTTCCAAATGCAACACACAGCATCTTTAATCTGTGGTTTACTTTCAGCATCCCGTAGACAGCACTATTTAGACAGCATCCTGCAGGCACCATTCTATAGTAGCATTTTTAATCTATCATATAGTAATATCCGAATAGTCGAATATCCGAATAGTTGAATCAAAAGTTGAATAGTCGAATCGAATTAACGAGTTCTACACTACTGAAGCAAATAAGACAAATGAAAATACACTATAGTTCTGCAAGAAGGATAAATCAGTGTTGATGAAAATGAAAACAGTTTAATAAACTAGTGAAAAATAGTTTTATTTATATAACTATTAATTATATAATTCTGCCTCTTAGTTTCATTTTTCTTGATGAATTTTTAAATATTCTTATTTGTTATTTTTTCAAATAATAATTTGAATCAACTATTCGAATTTAACTCGTATTCGTGAGTAATCATTATTTTTCGTTTTATTCCATGGCTGAAAATTTTATTTTTCAACTAGAATGTCTTTGACAGAAAAGCCTTCAATCGAACAGAACTAAAAGCTTATAGTGTAGTAAAAGGTAATTTCTAATCTAACAAGGAAACATATTTCAATGCACCCACGCAAAAAGAGATTCGAACTATTGTATTTTGTAAGGTTGCCCATGGATATCTCATATATGAATATCTTAGCTGCTCACGTTTGAATTTGTCGAAAAAAAATACATAACTTTTACAATATTCGGCCTTGTTGTATCAGTACAGATATTATGATGTTCTTCTTTTTGAAGATTTGTTAAAATTATTGTTTTATTTATGAAGTATAATTGTAGAAGATCTACAACGTTCTTTTTTAAGCTAGCTATCTATCTGTGAAAAGCAGTAATACTATATTTGCTTTCAATCTTCGTCATCGTTTGACAAAAGTTTTTCTTTCCATGACTTTTAGACATTGTTAAATATTAATATCAATATGTTAGGTTGTGTTATGATCCTCACCTTCGCTTGAACACATCATCATTATATTCGTACTATCTTTTCCAGGTCTTTGTAATCACTCTCTCTTTCGTATTGATCTATTCGTTTGCCATGCTGAACTATAAATAGATTGGTTTCTATTTAAGTGAAGTATGTGATATACAACTGCATTCATCTCATCTTATTATCCAGCCGGAAATCTAAAGATAGACGCCTTACAAATATTCGTAAACATGCTCAACATTGCTAATGTTATGCATTTGTTCAATCAGCTTGTAAGAGATAAATATCCCAATTGTTCAGTTGGTGAACCATCTTTCCGCGATTATGAAATACGTGATCAACTTATAATGGTAATTGGATTGTTTACGAATTGGGCCGAAGTGCTTCAAAGTGATGTTGTATTAGAGGTCAATGATTATGATGACGACGATGGTGAATATATGTTGGAATCACACTGTAAAAAAAATAGGTACTTTACCGAACCCTCGAAAAAGGTTTCGTAGATGTCTAAAAGCTTCCAAATGCGTCCATAGGCTTAAAAAAATGGTTGTCAAAATCTACGAAACCTTAAAAGGATCTGAAGTTGGGCACAACTTCGGAACCATCGCCTACGGAACCTTTTTTAAGTTCCGTACAGCAAAAAAAGGTTTCGTAAGAAAATACGAAACCTTTATGGTTTCGTATAAAACCATAGTGCGAAACCATAAGGTTTACTAGGAAACTATAAAGGTTTCGTATTTTCTTACGAAACCTTTTTTTGCTGTACGGAACTTAAAAAAGGTTCCGTAGGCGATGGTTCCGAAGTTGTGCCCAACTTCAGATCCTTTTAAGGTTTCGTAGATTTTGACAACCATTTTTTTAAGCCTATGGACGCATTTGGAAGCTTTTAGACATCTACGAAACCTTTTTCGAGGGTTCGGTAAGGTACCTATTTTTTTTACAGTGCAGATGATGATAAAAAGTCACTTTTAATTGGTGGCCATCTATATTCTTATAAGACAATGCTCGAAATTGTAGAATTTACTAATACTCACAAGTTCCCCACATTTCAACGTCGCTATCGTTTAATCAAGCAACGAAACCAATTGAAGTGAATTAAGAAATATGTGAAGCAACTCGGCACAAAACGACAGAAATTAGAGAAACTAGATCAATTCGTTCGTGATAAATTTAATAAAATGCGAAATGGATCTTTACCTATTCAGGATGAAGATTTAAGACGAATAGTCATTGGAAAAGCTAAACAATTAAACCTGGAAAATTATAAAGCAACACCATTTTGATTGTTAAACTGCAAATGGCATGACTAATCATCATAACGGAATGTGACAAAAATTGTGACAAAAAAATCATGATAAAGATCGTGAACAAATTATGAAACAGGCAAAAACATTTGTTGACGATGTGAAACAACATATTTCTCATTTTAAAATAAACCATATATTAAATACTGATCAAAGTTCATTTAATTGCGAAAAATTTTCAACACATACTTTGTCAACTGTTGGTGAAAAAACTACTACGGGTCGTACAATATCATCCAATGCTTTTACACATTCTCATACAATAATGCCGACCATAAGTTTTTCTGGTGAAATTATTGGTTCTGCTTCCATATGCCTACAAGAACCTACTGGAAAGTTAGGTCCACGAGTATTAAAATCTTTGTACAAGACACGCAACATATATGCCACATGCAGCAAATCATAAAAGCTATTTAAATCTCATACACAATATTGAGCAAAAGAAGTTCTTCAACCATCTATCGAAGACAATTTTCTACTATGATTGGATTCTTGGTCTGGACAAACTATTCGAACAATTAGGGACAAAATCTTTGGCGACGATATCGAATACGAACTTTTGCAAATATCACCTACAACAACTACAGATATACAACCTTGTAATAAATATTTTTTCCGGCAATGGAAATATCGTTATCAAAGATGTTTTGATCGCGTAGCAATTGATCAATTTCCAATAGATTTACGATCAAGAAATGATATATTGAAATTACACTCTTTAATACACAACCAGTTATTCTCTAAATGATTTTCCGCGATGATTCAGTATGCATGGTTTTCATGCGATTGTACAAATCAAGATCTTGATAGATACAAAAACGTTCGAGATTTATGCTTCTCATTTGACAAGGACAACTGTTCTATTATTTGATGCAACGAACAAAGTTTCACATGTTGTAGTTGCTGCGATAGAACCCTATGTCTTCAGCATTTTTAGTTTATTTTCATTTATTCAATAAATCGTTTTAACATAGTTGTTCTATAAATCCGAGAGACTGGTAGTTTCTCGAAAACGAAAGCCAGCTTTAGCCAGGCGATGACGAAAATTGAAAGCAAATATAGTATTACTGCTTTTCACAGATAGATAGCTAGCTTAAAAAAGAACGTTGTAGATCTTCTACAATTATACTTCATAAATAAAACAATAATTTTAACAAATCTTCAAAAAGAAGAACATCATAATATCTGTACTGATACAACAAGGCCGAATATTGTAAAAGTTATGTATTTTTTTTCGACAGATTCAAATAAGAGCAGCTAAGATATTCATATATGAGATATCCATGGGTAACCCTACAAAATACAATAGTTCGAATCTCCATTTGCGTAGGTACACTCAAATATGTTCCCTTGTAATAAATGTAATGGTTTCGTTTGACAAGATTATTATTAAAATTATTATTATTTATCTGGAAACTTTATTACATTCCACAAAATGACTGAATATCATCGTAAATATACTTGGAAAAAATCAACTATAATTTTTCTAAACTGCATAGTAATTAGGTGCATAATCATATAGAAATCTTTCAGGGTTTATGTCGGATTAATAAATTTTGTCAAATTTGTTATAGCATTGTCAAAAGTGATTCCTAAATTCATAGTTATCTTTATCTAAAATAATGTGTGGACGCATTTGAAGGTGAGGGTGAGGGAAATGCATTTAAACGCGTTTACCACTGGAAATATAGGAAAACGCGTTCAAAAACAGACTAAGCGTGTTTAGACGCGTTTAGTCTGCGTTTCAGAGTTACATGGGTAATCAAACAAAATTATCTAATTCATTTATATATTCTATGAAAAACGTTGATTCATCCTATAAGATAAGTCAACTTACTCCATAAAATAATTCGAAATCATTCCATAATAAATATGTCAATAAAAGAAAAAGAGTTTACCTAGTACAACAACCAAAAGACTTTAATTTAATAAAACTAATTTTCAAATTTCAGTACAATATGAAATAAACAAAACTAACAACAGAAAATTCTATATTTCAAATGTTTATATTTTATTTCTGGCTAGCTTTTTATACTAAATCAGTTGACACTACATGATTCTAAGTGTTCCTGTAATGAGATTCATATTTTTGTTTAATTCTTTAGATTCTTAGATAGACGATGCCTACAGAGTATTCATCTTTCGTCTGACAGATTACCAAAAGAGAAGATTTATCATCAGAGATAGGCATAACAGAAAAGACGAGAGAACATATTGAGGAATTACATAGTCGGTAACAGTTTTATTCATTTTCATATAATTATTTATCATAATATTCATATTCTTCCATTTGTTTAATTCGTTAAAAAAATTTTTTTTTTTAAAAAGTCGTTTTTTTTTCAAAAAAAATTCTTTCCTACAAGATCATAAAAAACTAATGGTACCATTGGATTTTCCGATCCGAAAAACCTTTAGTCAATGGGTTCAGCAAATATTAATAGCTACTGGTATTTATAAAATTCATGCTTTTTTCTGATTGGCTTGGACAGATAGACGGACAGACTTTATTAATTTTCAGTAGCATATCTTCCCCGATATACCCTTTCTTTCAGAAAAGAGAACAATGTTTTATACATGCCTTTCGAGCATTTTAGACTATTTGCATCAAGAAAAAGTTCCTCCTCAATTTATTCTTTCTTTATATTTGAGAAATTATTGATATAGACCTTACTAAAACATATTATGATAGTATTTTTCTTTACAGCAACTGAGAATTTTCTCTATTCTTCTCTACCACACCAGGTGCAGTGGGAAACAACATCATAGGAGTTTTTCTTTTCTCACATTTCAAAGAAAACGAAAGATTCATTTTGATGATGATCACGTTTTCTCTTTCTTTTAGTACCACTTCGTGACAGTTTGATGGATATTCCTGCAAATGCCACATGGAACAAGAATGGTCAAACAGTTGGGGGACAAAATCCAACACTCTCTGGCCCTTACGGGTTATATGTGGATGATGAACAAACAATTTATGTTGCTGATTATGGAAATGACCGTATTGTCGCATGGAAATCGGGTGAAACAAATGGACAAATAGTGGCAGGTGGACATGGAAAAGGAAATGGTACTCATCAATTGAATGCACCAACAGATGTGATCGTGGACAAGGAGGGAGATAGTCTTATTATTTGTGATTGGGGGAATAAAAGAGTAGTTAGATGGCCTCGTCAAAATGGAACAAGTGGAGAAATAATTATTTCAAATATCTCTTGTATTGGCTTAACAATGGATAACAATAGACTTTTTTATGTCGCTGATAATGACAAGCATGAGGTAAGAAGATATCGAATGGATGAACCCCAAGGAACAGTAGTAGCAGGTGGAAATGGAGAAGGAAATCGTCTTGATCAGCTCAGTTATCCCCGCTATATATTCATCGATCGAGAACATTCAATATTTGTTTCTGACAATCAACGTGTGATGAAATGGACAGAAGGTGCCAAAGAAGGTGTTGTTGTTGCTGGTGGACAAGGACAAGGAAATAGTCTGACACAATTAAATAGTCCTCGAGGAGTTCTAGTTGATCAATTGGGTACTGTTTATGTAGTTGATTGTTATAACCATCGAATTGTACGTTGGCCTAAAGGAGCACAACAAGGAAATGTTATTGTTGGCGAAAATGGTGCAGGAACACAAGCAAATCAATTCAGTTGGCCTGTGGGGTTGTCATTTGATCGACAAGGTAATTTCTATGTTGTCGATGCTGGTAACAATCGAGTGCAACGATTTGATATTGAAATACCATGAAATTAATAAGATGAACTGATAAATTTTATTTATATTCAGCTATTGATTATCATTGTTTGATTGCTTTATAATTTTAATTGAAAATAAATAAATGAATGAAATTAAATTGATGTATATTTATATTCGTGCGCGCGATCAGAGAGACCTTAGTTGCTGGAGGCACAAAGGCCAAACGTAGCAAGACAATATACGTACATTAAAAGTCTTTCCGTTGTCTTTGTCCAACAAGAGCAGTATCTCTTTGGATTGAATTAATGTAGAAACCGCATAGTAATTCAACGCTAAAAAACACATAGCGCTCATCCTACGGATTCGCGGACCCTTTTCTGGAAGAAAATTTAGTAAGATTGTCATTCAAAATAATTTTCATTTGGATTATCTTATATCTCAATCTCCTTGATTGCATGAAAGCTACGAAACAAAACATCTACTCTAACAATGATCATTTTATAGAAATATTTCAATATAGGTTCATACTTAAATGACAAGCAATCCTCAAGTTCAAATTCTTTGCCTTCGATTGAGTTTGATCAAGTAGAATACAGATATCTGACCATAGTCAGTGGTTTGGGACGTCATATTTTTTAGTCTTGCACTGTGACTTGTTTGAACAAAACGATGAGACAGACGTTCATGTCCTTTTAAGCGCAATATTTATCGCTATACGACTGTTTCTTTAAGAAAACGAAATTAGATACAGTTCAGATGTTTCAGCTTGTTCATCAAGTTCAATAACGTGGCTAGGTGGCGATCACTCCAAATCATAATTCCATGAAAAAATATCTTTTTCAAACTAAAGAACTCCCGACAGCTTCTCTAAGTTCTACTGAATATGCTCTGTTACATAAAATGTTTAATAAAGAATTATTTTTCTTCAAGAATGGAGTTATTTGAGAATCTATTGAGGTATCTCAAATCTCACTTATTGCCCTTGTGATAAACTTTTTGAATCAATGACTTGTCGTTCCCATGTACGGTTTAATTTTCTGTCTGTCATCTATCACATTAGGATTCGCATGCGCACAAAAGTAGCTTACTCATAACATATCGATACGCAATCGAAAACTTCCAACACTCAGAAAACATTGTAGTTTTCATCAGTTTTCAACTTCGTTTTTATTTTTTCAGAATGATATTTTACCGGATTCATTATTAAACACGATTAATTAGGGTCTTTTAAAAATGTACTTAAATTGCTTGAGATTTATTTAAAAACTATGCTTTGAAGTAACATTCTAAATCAACGTCTAACCGTTTCCATATTTAACATCGCTACATCCCTTCAATATTAGTTCAGGTTTGAACCCAATAGATACATCTCGTTTAAATTGCTCTCAAAAAATGATTAGACGTTTCTGAAGACGCTCACTAAGGAACTAAAAACGGAAAAGTATTCAAAAATCGCTACAAATAGAGTACATCAAATTGTGGCCTAGGAAAAATCTTCATCCATTTTGAATGTTATTTTAAGATTGATGCCTATGAAGACTCAACAACACAAAATCAAGTAGTCACTTCGTTTTTTTTACATAGTTCTGTATAAATCTTACTCAAAATTCTGACGTATAGTAATGTACAAAGAAAAATGTTTCTATCAGAACCAATGTCGAACGTGGATTCACCACCCTCGATTATTTTTAATTCAAGCTTAAAATAACAAGGAGTTCATTAAAAAAAAGCTAAGAAATGGATCAAAAAAAGCTTTTATTCACTGTGAATTCGGTTTTTTTATACTTGACAATGGTCAGTCAAGTTTTATCAAAAATTATGATTTATTCATTTATCGTTATATCGACCGTCGAGATTGCACTTGCATATGTGACTGGTTAATACACCTTTCACACTAACAACACCCCGGACATGAACTTTTTGATGGTTTTCAGGCATACGTTTATATTCATCATTTAGACATTTCGACCAACGACGAATAGTATTACGAAAAAGTTGAAAGAAAGATTCATCTGTAAAAATGGTGCTTGTAAAATCATCATTTTTATGTTGTTTAACCCATTGCATACACCGTTGTTTATCTTCAGGTTTTAACATATGAGTACTTTTTGGTAAAACACTCCTATAACCATATTTATGAAGATGAGGATGTATTGTTACTGTAGATGCTGATGAATGATACGTTCTTGATAATTTTGCTTTTATTTCTTTAGGGGTTATTCCATTGTTGCGTCGAATATATTGACCAATATATTTTTTTCTATTCCACTAAGTACATGTGGTCGACCATTTCCACCTCGGTGTTTAACTGAATTTGTTTTTTTTAATTTTTTTGATATTGTAATAGATAGTACCTCGTGCAATATCTGTTCTCTGATGAATAACACGAGCAGATCGTATGCCTTTGTTCCAATAATTTAATGTCGAGATATGATGATTTTTTAATCCACTAGTTGGTGTCATCATTCAGTATATATATATATATTGAAAAGAAATCACACTTCTGTATGGTGAACGTATAGTAAAGCTACTGATGACTCATCCATAGAAATATTGGGTAGCATGGAGTTCGCAGCACTGACTTTCGCAGTTCACTTTTGCCAATTGGCGAAAGTTCAGTTTTCGTTGGATTATCGCCCAAATCCAAACTGAATTTTCGTCAATAGGCTATAGTCCAATTTTGATATGGCAAAAGTCCTATAAGAACAGAACTTTGGACAACACAGGATCAATTCAATAACGATTGGATTTAATATCTTGTTAGAGTTCATTGATTATAAACAGAATATTTTTTAACCGATGACACTTAATTGTTTGGTAACTATCTGTTTTGTATTACAAAACTTCAGTTAATAATCGAATTGATGCTGTTAGGCTTTGTTAATATTAAGATAAAGTTTCACATCAAGTTGTGAACTATCTTATATTGATGAATGTCCTGTTTTTATAAGATTTTCGCCATATCAAAACTAGACTGTAGCCTATTGGCGAAAGCTCAGTTTGGATTCGGGCAATATTCCAACGAAAACTGAACTTTCGCCAATTGGCGAAAGTGAACTGCAAAAGTCAGTACTGCAAACTTCGTGTTTCCCGAAATCTTGGCTTTGTAACTGCTTTCAATGGCAAAAAAAAACCGTTACCAAAAAAAACTTAATTTTGTCCAAGTTTTTTTGAAAACAGCTGTAAATCTGACTCAAAGATTCGACATATAATAATCCACAAAGAAAACTGTTTATATTAGAATCAATATCGAACATAGATTCACGACCTTCGAATATCTGTAGGTCAAGCTTAAAACAACAAACAATTCATCAAAGAAAGCTAAGAAATAGATCGCAAACATTATTACTAAAACTCTAGATTTTGATTCCTCATAGTCAATTGTCTTTGATAGAGTATTACTGGAGACAGTTTATATTATTTACTAATAATTATTTGGCAAATCAAGTCAGTTTTCATTTATTGATCCTCGTCCTTCTTGGATCAAACTTCTTAGGAAGAAAATTAAAACTAATTACTAATTGTTTGGTAACTTATTACTAACCACAAATTTGACTCTATGTAAGAATTCTTTACCTTCCATTACTCTTCATATAGTTTTCAACTAGAATATTACAAGCTCTTGATATTAATCTACCTGACAATAACGTTTTCAGATTGGATTGGATACAGAAAGCTACAGAGAAGCTTAAGAAGGGAACATACCTGTACAACTACAAACGTATTTTTTGTTATATGATCTTTCCTCCAATCCACGACACAAATCGTTATTTTGTAAAAAAAGGACCTTTTTTTAGTAAAAAAAGAATATTTTTTTGCGGTAAAAAATTTTTTTGCAAAATCATAGAAGATTAATAGCATCATTCGGTTTCGCGACCCCGAAAACCTTTTGGTCAGTAAATGTAGCAAAGATTAACAGTTATTCTTATTAATAAAATTCATGCTTTTTTCTCATTGGCTTGGATAGACAGACGGACAGGCTTTATTAATTTTCAGCAGCATATTTTCTCCGGTATAACCCTTTCTTTCAGAAAAGGGAATAAATGTGTTATTTATGTGAAGAGTTTGTTGATATTATGTAATAACAACACAGTTGCGTGAATACGGATACATTATGTATTGCCGCCAGGGTATATGTATTTGCAAAAAAAACCTAAAATTCTAGAATTCATCTACTGGTATGTACTATCATGTGTCAGTACATGTATATGTATCGACAACAACATAGGTACTCCGAAAAAACCTAGAATTCTAGATTTTACGTATTTATTTATACTTCCCAAAAACATAAAATTTGGAATTCACGTATTAACATACACGAGCAAATATTATACATTTACACATATTGTTATGAGAAAACATGTATATTTGAGCAATCTAAAGCTTTAAAATTGATATACTAGAATCAGCTGACAAAAAAATTAATGACAAATAGAATGTGCATTTAAGTGAAAAGTAGCACTTTGACAGAATACAGATGAAACTAGAAACAGATATCGGCATCATGATAAAGTATTGTACATAAATTAGAAATGGCACGAAAATGCACATACACACACCAAAATATACTAAGCGTAATGCTCTACTGAGGATAAGGAAAAAAGCACACACATACGAACAACACTTGACTAGTGATGAGGATAAAAACACACAAACACATGGAACGTACATGGACAAAACCTGACTGAGAGTGAGAGCAAAAACAAACAGACATATGGACAACATCTGATTGAGGATGAGGGTAAGGTAGTTGACTAGCTTTTCTTTATTTATCTCTGCTTCCACGATCATCCATCATCGAACCAATTACATTGTTCTGCAACGAGAGAGGGAACTTTTTTATATATAATAATTAAAATCATCAAGCTGCTATGCCATCCTAACAGATTTGCAGCTTTCCCAAAATACATTTACATAAACCAATGCATTAGAATACAAATCGATACGTGCCAATACATAAATTCTAGAATTCAAGGTTTTTGGGGAGTACATATGTTGTAGGTAGCACATAATCGTACTCCACTACACTTTAGTAGGGGTCAGTAGATGCCACTAAGTGGTTTATGGAATTCTTGCTTTCTGAGAGTATGTAGGGTATTGCCAGCATGTCTGGATGTTCTACGGGTGAGGAAAATACATGCTAGTATATAATACACGAATATGTGTGCTCACCTTCTGAATGGTCATGATTTTTCGCCATACATTTTGTATCTGAACTCGCGCATCCCTCCAATTCCTTTCAGTAGCGGATCAGCGATGCTAACATCACATTACTTGTATTTTATTATGAATAATTATATTCACAAAATCAAAGTATTATCATAAAACCATTTCTGAAAATTTTCCAAATTTGTCAACAAATCATTTTCATCACATCCAGTAATAAAACTAAAAACAAGATTAACCGAAAATCCATCTGCTGTTTTTAAATCACTAATAGTACCAGTATATTTATAACATATATATCCATCTATTCCTTTAATATTGTCACATAATTCCCTTGGTATTTTTATTATAGTTCCCAATTTTGATGGAATTCGTAATGCCCCAACCAATAAATTTGGCTTATATGGTTGTTTTATATTAATTTTATAACCAAATGACATATTAATATGTTGTTCATAGAGATCTATATTAAATGCTCTACTCCAATTTTCATGTATTTTACAACCTCCAACTCTACTTGCAACTTCACAAAATACAATTTCTTTTTTATTACTATAAAATAGTTCCATATGAAAAGCTGAACTTAATTTATATTGTGAATATAATTGTAATTTTTGTATAACTTTTTCAGCAAATAAACATAATGATTGTAATAAAATATGATCATGTGGAATAATATAAGAACAATCTAATTTATCATATGATATTTCAACACAAGGTCGAACATATTTTGATGGCCATATTGAAATAATTGAACCATCTTGAATTAATCCATCAATATGATAAAAATCTCCTGAAATATATTCTTCTATTTCCCAATCAGTACTATCAAAATCATTTTCAGA
>JAJEKB010000951.1:6118-18038 GCA_022393335.1 Macrotrachela quadricornifera
TTTTTTTGTTTTGTTATTACGTATTTGATTTTTCCCTTTTGATTTTCTTCTACGATCTTTTTTTCTCAATATATATATATTGTTCTTTGTTTCGTTTACATTATTATTATCGTTATAATCATTATTGTCATCATTTATTGTTGATATTATATATATATATATATATATTGTTTGTTACATCTTCATTTTTTTCACATACTTATCAACCGCTACATAACAAGTTATTTATGTAAGCTTATGATTTCATATATATTATAATTCATAGCTCTACTATATTATCCCCATACGATTTTAAGAGCTAACACTTACTTTTTTTAAATTCATTATTTTCAATTCGGCAGTCAAGTGCAAAAACACCTTTGACCCCTTTGTATGAGTGACATGCTTCGACAAACTCAGAAGCAGTTGTCACATTATGATTTTCATTCATATATCTGCGATTATGTGACTTAAGTACGTCAGCAAAACGATCACTAGAACCCTTGTTGCCCTGTGGATAACCAAAATCAATTCGCTTGATTGCTATACCAGTCTTTTCAGATATATGCTTGGCTGACACAAGTATGTTTGCCGAATGATAGCAACCTGCGTTATTTGATCGGATAAATGCATTTTTTATCTGTGGAACAGTTTCTTTAATGCGACATAAAACGTCGTTCAAGATAGCAACGATTGTGTCACTATCCTTTGTACACTGATCAAAAACATGTACACAAACTTTATATTTAAAAGAATATTTCTTTTTCTTATCAATGACATCATTGTCATCGTTGTTTTCTCCAGACAAATCATTCATTTCGTGCTCACCGATTTGCTGACTATTGTCTAAGACATCAGCGTCTTCATCGTATACGTTATTCTCGTCTTCAGCACTTGTATCATTTTTCATTACAACAGTAATATGCCAACTGATGCCTCGTTTACCGAAAAATTCTAATTGTGGTTCTCGACTTTTAATATTGAGATAAATCTCATCGTTAGATAGTTTATCGAGTAAATTTTCTCGACATAAATCTTGATTTATGGACCTCAAAAAATAAGCCTTCCATGCTTCAATAGCTTCACAGTATGACGGAAATTTTTTTAAAGTTCGATGTAATAGTTCTTCATCCTTTTTTTTTTCTTCTATGAGTCGTTCAATTTCACTTAGAGTTCTCGTTCGATTTGAGCATTCAGTACAGGATTCATTGTGCTCATAAGCACAATCTTGAGCAAAATCACGTTTTTCTGCATCGCTCAATGCATAATCGCAACAATGATTAGCAATATTGCTCGATCTCGCTATGTGCACTTTATAATCAGATTTTAAATAAAATCGAGCACGTTTCAAATTCTCAATAAGTCGAGCAGTATCATCATGTAGTGCGACTTTATCTTCAATCATTTTTCGTATACCGTCAAATGCCTCTCCAGCTTCAGCTGCAAAGTAATTTATGCCTTGTAAAGACTTTCTTGTTGACGCTTTACAAGCATCGAGAATAGTAAACAGACTACTTTTGCCAAGTGGTTCAAAATCTGAACACACCTCTTCACAATAAAGAAGATACTGATCGATAATACGAGCTGGTCCCATATTTCTTATCGTATTTGGAATGAAAAGTTCAATTCCAGACGATAACTTCAACACTTATTCACCAAAGGGTAAATCTGTGCACACTTGAGATGAAATAATAAAATCAAGAAAGTGAGCGATTTGATGATCATCAAACCGTTGAACAACTTTTGTTGCTTCTTCAAATCTGGAACCAAGACTATATTTTCTAGCATGCAAACGTGCTGCAGTAAATCTGCCACTAGTTAAAACTGGTATGAATAACTGAATGAGTTTTAACGATATTTTCGGTGCAACAATTGAGAGAATCTCTCGTCTTGATTGCCAAGATTCAGAATTATGATATGCTTCTGAAATGCCACTCATTATTTGACGAAAATTTCCGTCTAAAACGATGTTGAACTCCTCATTATTCAGATCATCGATTGTGTCCTGCATATAGATATCAGCATCATTCGGTGCTAGCACAGATGTAGTTGATTTGAATATAAATTTGGTTATACCAATATATCTCAATTTGACACGATATGACAAATTTTTATAAGACTTTGTCACATGGACTTTTCTTTTACTGCTACAAGCAGCAAGAAAACTGTTCAAAGCTGCTATTTGTTCTTTCAACTTTTCTTCATTGATGGAAGGATCATAAGGTGGTTCATAATCAAGATCTTTATCTTGCATAGAATCTTCTTCCCAACATACTGAATCAGGATCGAAAAGACACTCAAAAGCATCGTTATGAAGTCTTTCTCTTGATACTTCCGTTTTCTTTGAAACTTCCATTCAACAATCGCGACAAATAAATTTTCCATATGAGTTTTTCAAGTGAAAAACTTCGAATAACGTGATAGCTTGAGGCACAGTAACGTTTCTTAGGTCAGACTTCACATATGAAAATTTTTTTCTGACATTGAAACAACAATTACATTTACTGTAGCCTTGTCAAAAATAAGAGTATTGTAACAGTGAATTATGATGACCCTCACCAACGAAAACGGTATCGGTACTGAATTTGTGCTGAGAAAACAAATCAGCTCTTAGAAGCATCACTTCTAAAGCAGTTTCAGCATCAGAAAAGCAGCTTTTTGTTACTTTCTGATTTTTCAGTTTCGACATAGCCGTCCAAATTGACTTAGTGGAACAAACAGTTTCATCACAGAAACCAGCAAAAAAAACATTTATCGTTAGGTGCAAAACCATACATCCTTCTTTGACACAAAACCAATTTTTCGAACAAAGCTTTATTATTTTAAAAGCCATCTGAGAAATTACCTCTAATTATTAATTGTTGCCATTTTTTCGTCTGCGAAAGAACGTTTAAACTTCATAATTGGGGTACCGAAATAAGTTAATTTTTTCCATTATCAACATTTCCTAGAAGTTGAAATTTTGTGCTCATAGATATGAAAAGAATACTTTTTACAAGTCCACAGTTAGAGAAACACAGACCGAAACGAACCGCTAGACTTCGGGTCGGGTAGGCAAAAATAGTTTAAAAAAAGCTGTATATTAGTATCCTAATGATAGATAATTGCTTATTTTAACTACCCTTTAAATAATGACCTGTTTGAGAAAAGTGAAAGTACTTTTTTTGAATATGTAAGACAACTTTTAAAAACTGAGAACGGCTACCAATCCAGACCGAGCCACGATTGTCCGGTTCAAGTTCGGTTCGTTTTCGGTCTGCGTAGAGAAAATTGCCAAAAATATAGTATTAATCCGATGTCGCGAAAATCCTTTCAAAGGAGACGCATTTCAACAGATCAAGGAAACATACCAGCAAATAGATTGAAAAATTCTACATCTATTATTATCAAAAAGATATCCTTAAAAAAAGTCTAATTGAATAAAAACTGATATTTTAAACGTTCTGATTATCTGGTTGAATAATACTATCTTCGTGATACCAATACTTTTTATATTACAAGTGTCCAGCATATCCTTTTCAAAAAAAAGTAAATATACTAATAAGATCCACGCAAAATTTTCTCCCTTTTACTATTAAAACAGAAATTTCCAACCGAACATAATTTTAGAGAACAGTCCAACAGAAGTCGGCAACTTAATCTTGGACATCCGCTATTTATTTTATTTATTATAATAGAATGATAATGCTCACTTATGCTGCAGTAGCAGATCAACAGTAATCATCAAATACAACTATGAATACAATTGCAATTAGTACAGCAGTAGAAAGCAACTTGTTTGATAAAAAAGAGGTAGATGTACAACTTACTAGAATAACTACTTTTTTTCTCATTGTTGCAAAGATTAATAGCGGCAAAAGCTTTCTATTAGCGCTATCCCGTATCAAACTATCATCATCGACATCATCTATCAATAATACGCCATTGACTACATAATTATCATATAATACGTTATGTTCAACTGCGCATAAAGAGATTACATATGATGATGTTAGTGAAAAAGCTTTAAATGCAATGACAACATAAGTAATGCTCGTCGCTATAACTTGCTAAACCCGCGACTGAGATCGACCTAATTAGGGGTGGCACTTTGAACTTCGATTAAAGTCGAGATTTTATAGTTAGTAAGAACTATTTTAGGTCTTCAAGCTTTTTAGTTTCTAAGTATCTATTGGGAAATACTCGTCGCTGCGTCCGCTTTTCTGTTAGCCGAAAAACTGGCCAATCAGATGGTAGCAAATTGCAACTCGCTTATTCCATGGATAATCGTGGGAGATTCTATGAGAACTTTTGTAGAGTACCCTTGATAATCTCAATTTGGCCCGAACAATCATATGGTCCATCCTTCTTTTCATAGAGAAAAAATGCCTCGCAATCTGATTGGTCGAAAGTTCCATATTAAGAAAACCTTTATAGGATAGCATTTGAGGATCCAAGAACACTCCTATTACTATAGGACTTGAGGACTTTATAATGTATCAACAACTCATTTTAACTTTGAAAAGTCAAAGTTAAATTTCGAAAGTGCGGCATTGTAATCTCAACTGTTAAAGTTTCAAGTTATACTTTATTTAAAGTACAACTTTAAAGTTTAGGAAAGTGTTTTCAAAGTTAAAGTGGCACCCTTGATTGAGAAGTTCCAGTGTTAGTGTTTTTTTGACCATCGACTTTTGACCCTGACACACACCCACGAACAAATGAACAAACCAAAAACTATTTTTTTCATATGACTCTCTCTACATTCGAGATAACCTTAGAATAGTGGCAATATTCGCAGTCCAACAAATGGTTTCTATAACCTCCTCTTCCACGCCCCTGTCTTTCCACTATTCTATTAGTTAAACATCCTAGTGTTCAAGGCGAATTATAGCATATCTGTGAGAAACGTGAATTGATGCGAACAACCCTATATTTCAGCCTTACGATAGAGGCAATATTGACGGTCCAACAAACGGTTTCTATAACTGCCTCCCTACTCCGCCATTTCTTCACTAATATACTGGAAAAACATCCTGTTGTTCGAGGTGAATTATAGCATACCTATGAGAACGTTGAATTGACTTGAACAAGTCTATGATCCGTCCTCGTCTTCGTGAAGGAAAAACGCCTCAAAACCTGATTGGCCAAAAATCTTTTGTAACAGTCAATTCGATTGCAGGAAATATTAACTCTCATATTCCAGTTTGCAGCATAGTGTTGTTCGAGCCAATTTGGGATTATCAAGGATACTATGCATAAGTCCGCATAGAATCTCCCACGGTTATCTGTGAAATAAGCCAGTTACAATTTCCTGCAATCTAATTGGCTTTTACAAAACAGTTCCAGCCAATCAGATTTCGAGACGTTTTTTCTTCATCAAGATAAGATTGGACCAAAGGGTTGTTCGAGCCAATTGAAGGTTATCAACTTGAGAACTGAGGAGTACCTCTCTGGTATAGGAGTTGAAGACCTATAGGCGCTATCAGAATGTGACGGAAGATTTGGGGACATGTCAAGAGGTTCCAAGGTTAGTGTTTTTTTATCTTTGATCTTTGACCCTGACACAAACCCACAAACGAACAAACTATTTTTTTTCATATGACCCTCTCTACAGTTGAGGGAATTATGTGTGAAATAGAATAATGTAAAATAATTATGGTAATTTTAGTTTATCGACAAGTAAATCCATTTAGAATTTAATGTGTGTGCTATTAATAAATGATAAACGGTAGTTTTCACTTTCAAAAGAAAGCTGTCGTTTGCCATATTGTTGAGTGTCTATTTACCGATTCAAATAATGTTAGACGTTTTCTAGTATTACAAAAAAATCAAAGGGAGAATGACAATCAAAGCTAGTTGAATAATTGAATAATCGAACATGAATATGTTAAACATCATTCATATTTTGATGATCACCAGGATTGCCTATTATTATTATTATTACAAGGTTCTTTTGTATTAGTCCTACGTACTAATTCTGTTCAACAGATGTATGTACATTGGAAACATTTTTTTTCAATAAGATACTATAAAGGTTTAGGATGTCGATGTGACTTAAAGTCGTAAGTGCACAGTTTTACTAGTACTCTTGAAAACAAGAACACGCGTCGTCTTTATAATATTATCAATATGTTTCTCAAAAACTACTAACTCACCGTGTTTTCAGCAACTAAAACTGTTGCATGGTGCTTCGAACTAATTACTTAATCGCCATTCGTTCGCGTTGCACATGGTACACGTATTTCACTCACATTTGTTTCAGCTGAGACAGTTTCTGGTCTAGTAATGCTGCTGTTTTAGTAATTTTATGTGGATGTTTTTAAAAATACGCATATTTTTCGGCTATCTTTTATTACTAGAAAAGCATGAATTTATAAAAGGAAAAGATTAAAAGAACAAATGGAAAACATTAAATATATAGCGATCAAAACAAATTAATTAATGCTATTCTAAGATGTTTAACGAATTGGTAGATTTCCATGAAGGTTTAAAATTTAAATTTCAGTTTTTCATTGATTAAATGAATGATCAATAATCTCGTAAAACTAAACTAGTATGTCACTAGCATCTACAAATATATCATCTTCTTCAGCATGTAAATCACACTGATTAATTCTTTGTTGTAGAGGTGTACATAGATGAGTGTCTTCATGTATTGCTTGAGCTTCACTATTTTCGTTTTGATGGTAAATATTGGGCTCGTATTTTAGTACGTAGACAAAGTAATGACAATTTTATTGTTAAAATAGCGATACAAAGACAACAGCATATTATCACAGAAAGTATGATTATCTTCTGATAATATTGACGATGAACTTCATTTATATGGCGTAAATGGCAGTGTAATTGACATTCTAACGACGACGATGATGATGCATTTGAGCAAGTACATTCGTTTGTTCTCAATAGTGACTTATTTTTAATCTATAATTCGTCAACTAATTTACTTCGTATCATATCACTATTGGACATGATTTCGTTAATATATATGGTAAGACCGAATACCACTATTGGTATTATCATAGTAGCGATCAAACCCAAGACTGCTGATTTACGAAGTGTACGACGCACACGTGGACAGCAACTATACCTTGTCCATGGTACGTGGCGTAGACCTATAAATGAATATGTAAAAATAATATATGTATAAGCATGAACTTTAAATATCATCTATCTTACTCTGTTGTGTCCTATGATTTATGAAAGCTTGTTTGCAGTTAGGGCAACTAGCTTGGGCATAGTTAATATTTGGTGGAGTTATACGAAGTTCCACGATCGATGCTTGCGTAAGTTTACAATTCATAAATGTAATATCTGAAGACCTATAGAGTTTTTCGTTTATGTAGAGTCCTCAAAATTCTGATTTTCCTGATTCATAATTTCTCTTCGGCATGTTGTTCATGAGATTTTTTCGATTTCAACTTGACAAACTTATCCTACAATAATATTCTTATCTATGTAATTATCATCGTCCACATCACTTTAATAAGACGAATATTATACAATATTCGATTAAAATAGCAGCCAATCTTTCACAACAATCTTTGATAGAACAATAGAAAAATCATTTCGTAGTGTTAACTAATGTTTTTTTTACTCTAGGCATTAGTACAAATTTATTTCAGTAGAATTTAAGCAAAAGGATAGTACTTTTGAATCAGTGAATTCATGAAAAACCTCTTAGCACAAAATTTACTGAATTATATTCGCTTCTATGATGAGCATATGATTTTATTTGACAGAACAGAAAGAAAGTGTTCGGGACAGACGAGTGAAAACCAAAACACACTGCAAACAAAATCAAACAGACGTATTTCTACAGATGAACGCATTCCAAAGCTGCTTGTTTGTGACATCATGTACCATTCTGAATGTTTTTTTTGACTATAATCTCCTCGATCTTGGAACTTATTTATGCTATCTTCGGAATTGAGACTGTGAGAACGAGAGAGAAAGAAAGAGATAGTCATATCCAAAACCTATAGTTGAGAAAAATCAAAAGTAAAATACATTGAAGATATAGTAACAACAAAGGATATCCGAGGGCGAGACGAAATAGGATAGACGGACAAGCATAAGAGATGAATCTAGATATTATATCGAATAGGAATAACCGGTAGTAAAAATTTTCTAGGGAAAACTGCAGTTGTGAAGATGATTGCACATCAAATATATATCTGATCACCGAATGAGGAAACAAACTAACGAAGCGATTATCACCTGATAAATTATACATATGTATCTGTCAAAAGAAAAGACAAAATAAATAAGAAGACAATAAAGAAAAATAAAATGGACTGTAAGAAACAATACTAATGACAGTGTGAATTATTGAATGGCTTCATTGATAGAAAAGGGTACACAGATTAAATGAAAAATACGATAATGCTTCTTTTATTTATGTCAAGGAGTAATTATACTATCATCATATCACGTAACTGCTCTTCAAATTTTTATTATTAAATTCACAAAAAATCGATAATTATCAAAGAGAGTAATGATTGTATCTAACTTTAAGAATATGGCTTGAAGTTTTGTTATTAAGTTCGTTCGTCAAGATTTCAGATGGAAACCTACTGCTAACGCATCAGTCATCTCCTCTGATAATGGAGCGGAAAGAAATAGTAAAAAATCGAACTTGTATTCAAACAGTTCAATATTTCATTTTAACTATTTGTTACATAAATTAGAGAAGATAATAAATAATTGACTTTACAAATTAATGCATATAACTAAGAAGATACTTTATTTTTACTTTACCGAGGAAAATAAAATAGGCAAACTTCACAGAAAAAGCAAACTAATGTACAATAGTGTATGCGTGTAATTTGTTTTCTCGAATTTTTACATCCACATTATCAATCTGAAATTCTACAACGTATCAAAGCATGTGCTCCGATAAAGCCATTTTTTTTGTCCACGATTTTTTGGCTTTTATCCATCTGAAAGATGTTATGGATCACCATGAGTATATTCTATGACTTAGTTTTGCGCCAATTCAAAATGAGATCTCTGACTCCTGTGTTTCCTCATAGGATTCGAGAAAAAAACTTTTTCTCGAATATTCTCAGTAGCATAGCATTTATATGCAATTTTGCGCGCTGATTACGAATCTCAACCCAATTAAAATATGAATATGATATTCGCGATCAGCGCGCAAAGCGAAGTCATAGAATATACTCATGGTAATCCCTAACATCTTTCAGATGGATAAAGAGCCAGAAAAGTTGTGGGCAAAAAATGGCTTTATTGGGACATATCCTTTCTTTCAATACAATTTTATTATAAAATAAGTGAAATGCAAAGAGCAGTTCGATTAGAAAACTTCGACTTTTTACCGACAAATGAAAGGTATTGTCTTGGCAGCTTGAATCTACATTATTTTTTATGTTAGAAAGCTTGAAGTCGCGAAGAACGAACATTTAATAAAGACGAAGATAAGAATTTTATTATGAGCAAAGAAGAGATATCACTCTGTACACCGTTTACAAAAAGACCTTCAAATATATTAAATTCAACAGTATGAGTTATCAATAGCGAGGTCAGGGTTAGAGTAGTATTCGTAACAATGACACTAGTAATAGCAGCCTGAGTATGAAGGTAGATAAAAATGATAAGAAGAAATACAACTTACATGTTAGTACTATACTATGCAGAACAAGAGGAAAAAAGAGCACGCCTAGAAAGAAAAAAAAACATCTTACGAGGGAACGGTTTTAGGTGATAAAAAGCTTTTGAACTAAAACTGCTCTTATCTTGTAGAGTCTAATTACTCATGAAATATCCTAAGTTGATTCATCCCCATGGCGCTTTTAGATGAAGTTATGACCATTTTAATGATTTATCGACTTATAGCATTATGTAAATCACTACACTGTAAAAAAAAATAGGAGGTCTACTGAACTTTAAAGGTTTGGCACAGTTTTACGAAACGATTTTAAGTTCCGTCGCATACTAATCGTTTCGTAATTATTATAAAGAACCTTTTTAAGTTCTAAAAATTGTAGAAGGTTCCGAAGTTTGTTTGCGAAACCCTCTAGAAGTTCCATGCATCATGTACTGAACTTTCGGTAGTTTCGTATCCTTTGTACAAAGCTACTGACAGTTTCGCATAGTATTTAAACGTTCCGTATATATTCTGCGAAACCAGTCATGGTTTCGTAAATGCTTTAATAGTTCTGGATACGTTGTACGAAACTAGTCATAGCTTCGTAAAAGATATACCGAACCAATACATCATTTACAAAACTATGAACAGTTTCGTACAATGTACGCTGAACTTTTTCATATTTTACGGAACCACTGATAGTTTCGTGAAATAAGTAAAGGTTCTGTATAGCTTATACGAATCTATCGAAAGCTTCGTAAAGCATTAAAAGATTCAGCGTACATTGCACGAAACTGTTCATAGTTTCTTCGATGATGTAATGGTTTGGTATATCATCTATTAAACCATGGCTAGTTTCGCACAATATGTACGGAACTATTAAAACACTTACAAAACTATAAATAATTTTGTAGAACTTATACGCAACCTTTAGATGCCATACGAAACTGCCGACAGTTTCGTAACACGTGTACTGAACCTTCAGATAATTGGCGCAGCTGTTAATGGCTTCGTGTAAAACGTACCAAACTATTATATGGCTTTTGAAACTAGCAAAGGTTTCGTAAAATATGGGCGGAACCTTTGCAACACTTGCGGAGTAGTTCATGACTTCGTAAAAGATGTACCGAACCATTATATCATTTATGAAACTATGAGCAATTTCGCTTATTTTATGTTGAACCTTATAATATTCTACAAAGCTTTCAATTGATTCGTATGAGATGTACGATACTTTTAGTTGTTTTACGAAATTGTCAACGGTTTTGAGCAAAAGATACAAAATTACGAAAATTCCAGTACACGGTGCATGGAACTTCTAAATAGTTTCATAGTAAAACTTCTAAACTCTCTTCAATTTTTAGCACTTAGAAAGATTCTGTATGAAAATTACGAAACAATCTTCATGCCACAACACTTAAAATCGTCTCATAAAATAGTACCAAATCTTTAAAATTCGATAAAACATCAATTTTTTTTAGAGTCTGCTAACTCAAATAAGCCTTGTATGAGCTATGTTTAGATAACTCATAGAAAGGCAGAGATAGAACCCAAACATAGATTTTAAAAATTATCGATTCCGCAACGAAACAGTCTTAAGTAGTTACGAGACGTACTGTTTGATAGGTCTCAAAAAGTTGCACGTACTACTCCTGAGATAGCCGTCAAAAAAATTACTGATAGTATCCCAAGATAGTCGTCGAAAAGTTACTAACAGTAGTCCGAGATAGCCTTCAGAAAGTCACTAATGGTACGCTGCGATAGCGCTCAAAAAGTTACCTAAAGTACCACAAGATAGCCCTCAAAAAGTGACTTATAGTGTCCTAACATACCCCTCAGAAATTTACTTATAGTATCTCAAGATAGTCCTTAAAATGTTACTAATGGCACGTTGAGATAGCCCTCAAAAACTTACCTATAGTACCCTTAAATATGCGTTAAGAACTTACGGAACCTTTTTGTTCATTACTCATTCACCGTTTTGTTTTGATGGTGCAGCCTATATATATATATACACGAATGAGTTCACAGAAAACTATTGCCATGCAGAGGACGTTTTAAGTAGCCTTAAGGATCTGTTGAAAACTTACGAAACCTTTTTGTCCACTACTCGTTCACCGTTTTGTTTCGCCGCTGTGATCTATATCTATATATATATATATATATATATATATATATATATATGAGTGAGTTCGCGGAAAATTATTGTCATGTAGAGAACCTTTTATGTACCCTTAAGGATCTGTTAAAAATTTACGGAACCCTTTTGTCCACTACTCATTCACCGTTTTGTTTCGCCAGTGCAAGCTATATATATATACGAGTGAGTTCATGAAAAATTATCGTTATATAGTA
>JAJEKB010000952.1:0-18055 GCA_022393335.1 Macrotrachela quadricornifera
ACAGTTTTGCAAAAATTCCCATTTCTAACAGAGGAGCGAGGGGGGGGCGAGTTGAGATGTTTCGATGTCTCCAATATTCCTCTTTCTAATGATGAAAGCCACAGATCTCTATATTGTGCCTATCAGAAGTTATTAAAAACCCGTAGTCTCTTTTATTTTGAAACAGATAGTAGTGCATGCGATTCCAATGTAACAGTTTTTATACGGATTTGGTTGATACAACGATGGTCAGATTTCTTGATAATAACTCTATAATGCAGTCCTCCATACTGTCTAGGTGGATAAGGACAAATAAATGATCTATGTATACGACTGAATTGCAACTTTTTAGTACGATTGATGGGGCAACGCTATTTCACTAATGACTTCTGTTTGCTTCAAACGATTTTAACAAACTTTTTATACGATATGCTCCTTTAAACTCTCCACTGCCATACAAACTTTCACCTGCCCAGCTCACACCGTCACTGGATTATAACAAAATTTATTTCGAAAAAATGTCAATTTTTCATGATAAATGCTTACAAAATTAAAGTTTTTGACTATAAAAGACCAAAAAAAAATCAGATAATTAGTTAATTCATATCGTGGTTCAGTCTATCATGTGAGATACACGAAAACATTTAGTTAGCCAAACTAACTTATTATTTATTATAATAATTCCCATTACCGCTCAGTCTATTCTTTGCGATAGACATAAAGATTTATTTGGATAAAATATCCAAATATCCAATAAATGAATTTATCCTCTGTTTCAGTTTATTTTTCGAGATAACCGTAACGATTTATCTTGAGAAAATATTCATATATACCATGTAAAAATTTATCTTGTGCTTCCATCTACCTTGTGAGATGGACCTAATATATTATTTCGATAAAATATTCAAATTTTTAATGAAAATAAAAATCCTGTGCTGTAGCCTATCTTGTGAAATGCATCTAATGATTAATCTTGATAAACTATTGATATTTTTAATATTCAAAATTTCTATTTGTGTTTCTCTCTATTTTATGACTTGCACATAATACTTTCTCTTAATAAAATATTCAAAATTTTATTGAAAAATAATATTTTACGTTTCTATCCATCGTGTGAGATGGACCTAATAATTTATCCTAATAAAATATTGATATTTTATTAGGATAAAATTTATCTTGTGCTTCTATCTAGCTTTTGAGATGTACATAATAATTCATCTCAATAAAATATTCAAAATTTTACTCGATAAAAATTCTACTGTACTGCAGTCTATTTTCTGAGACAGATTAAATGATTTATCTGAATAAATTGTTGAATTTCTTATTCAAAAAAAATGTCATTTTATTTTGTCAATCTTATGACATGGATCGAACGATTCATCTTCATAAAATATTGATATTTTAATAGAAAATATTTATTTTATGCTTCTGTATATATAGTGAGATTGACCTAATCATTTATTTTCATAAAATATTCAAAATTTTATTTGAAAAAAAATTCTATCGTGATGGAGTCTATCTTCTGAGATGAATCTAATAACTTTTGTCGATAGAATATGGATATTTTCTAATAGAAAAATTTATATTATGCTACCTTCTATCTTGTGAGATGGATCTAATGATGTATACTGATAAAGCATGGATATTTTTAATAGAAAAAATTCATTTTCTGATTGGGTCTGTCTTCTGAGATGAACCTAATGACATATCGGAATAAAATATTGAAAACTTTCTTCGAAAAAAATTATCTTGTGATTCTGTTTATCTTGTGAGATGGACGGAAAGTTTCATCACAATAAAAACCTTCACGTTGTTAATAGTCATAATTTATATTGGGCTTCAGTCTATCATCTTGAAATGAACCTAGTGAATTATATTCAACATATGTTCAATTTTTTATTTGAAAAAATCTATCTTCTTAGAGGAATCTAATGATGTATTGAGATAAAATATCGACATTTGTAATAGAAATTGTTTGTATTGTGGTTCCGAGGTGGGCGGAAAAATTTGGATGACGGCGCGAAGGTCTAGTACCACACGTCAGCATAGCTATCGTGTCTGACAGAAACATATTCTGTAAGCATTAGGACTCGCCTACTTCACATGAAGGAGGATACTTACATATCTGGACTAGTGAAACATTTGTGGAATTCATGTACTGAATAGTCTTAAACGTCTTTGACAGGAGTCCAATTAAATAGAATATACTTAGGTCGTACAAAAAGTTCCCAGATTGTTAAAAAAAAATATGAAGATTTGGAGATATTTTTAATTTTATTTTATCAAATGTTGAGGATAGTTGCCATGATTATTGATACCAAGTTCGATCCTTTCCAACAATTTGCTTAAAGTTTTTTTGAACCGTTTTTCGAAAAAATTTTTAGGTACCTTGGAAACCGCATGAACTAATCATATTTCATTTATTTAATCAGTTAAACTACGTTCGCTAGAATTAGTTAGCCAAAAATTACATAGTATCAGGCCTGGCAAATATGGTGGATATGACATTATATTGATGTCTTCTTCTCTAATATAATTAATAACATTGGATGAATATGAAGTCAACGATGATCGTCAAGCAATTTTGGACATTTTTAACCCGATGACTCTGTTTGTTTACATATTTCATTAACAAAAGGCTTCGGACAATTTTCAATATAATACTTGTGACCTACAGTCTTGCCTTTATCTACACTATGTATAAAAACAAGACTATTTGATTTAAAGAATATACGGAACCAAGTTTTGGTTCAAATCTCCCTCCATGAACAATAGTCTTTGACGACTCATCGTCAATCGGCCAGCTAGCATCAGAGGACTTATGACTAATCTATATAAAATAAATCTATATCCCACCACTAGTAATGCTAGAAAGCAACCGACATGATCGAACAAAATTTCGCTAAATTTTTAAAACAAATGAAATATGATTAGTTCATGCGGTTTCCAAGGTACCTAAAAATTTTTTCGAAAAACGGTTCAAAAAAACTTTAAGCAAATTGTTGGAAAGGATCGAACTTGGTATCAATAATCATGGCAACTATCCTCAACATTTGATAAAATAAAATTAAAAATATCTCCAAATCTTCATATTTTTTTTTAACAATCTGGGAACTTTTTGTACGACCTAAGTACAGTAACGAACATGATTCCATGTGTGTAGTAGTCGAAATATTCACGATTAGAATCAGCACAGTACCGTCGGATCTAGTCTGAAAGGAGTTGTGGACGGTCAAGACTGATGGCTTGCACGAGAAGTGTCTTGTGACTAGTCACAAACTAGCTCAAAACATGATCACAGCCTACTAGAAGTAGTCTGTTCTGTCTATTTATACTATCTGGACTCGTGAACATAATCGAGAACGCAGAGGAAAACAAGGTTTTAAATGGATTTTAACATTGATTTTGACAATATTGAATGCCTGACGATTCACGAGTACTTTCAGTAGTAATGCGGACTAGAGTAAAAACCTACTTATACTGGTCATGATTAGTTATGGACAACTGCTTTAGATTGGTTCATGTCAGGACTGAAGAAATCAGGGGTCGAAATGAGCTGACCGGCCCAACGAAACATTTTATTGGGCCGAGCGGATCATCATGTTTCTCGGGCCGGGTCCGAGTGGGTCGTTGATTTTTGCAGAACAGCCCAGCCTGACACTTGGTATTGTTTTTTAAGTTTTTTCTCAATCATGTGCGAATTTCATTTACAGAAACCGTCAAAAATATTTTATAATAGAAACTATATTTAAAATTCAGTCCTACGACTCAAAAAAAAAACAAGTTTCATTTTGAATGATGAAATGATCACGTATTTCGATCCATTTGAAAGTTTATTGATAAAAATAATTTTTTTCATTAATTAAAATCTATTATACTAATTCAAAATGTCAGTCAGTACATTTCCTTTATTAAAATCTTAGTCTTAGTCAATAAATTTAATGTGCATCATAACTGATATTTGTTTCACTATCAAAGTTTCAGGGAATTTTGGCTGTTGATAAAGAACTCATGAGTATGTTTTTGTTTTCGAAGTGTGTAGGACAAACTACTGGTACAGTAAATCCAAGCTACCTCTCCAAGTAGTCGCATCTCTCGGCTATATGCGAAGCTCCATTTTAAAAAATTGATATTCGTTAAGTAAAAAGTGACCACAGGAGCAGTATCTCGAAAATAAGCCATCATCTGAAAATGTGACCTTTAAATTATATTTTATTTAAACGTCCTATTTTGATTGACGGTAGACGCTAGAATATTTTCTGGAAATAAGAGAGTCTCTTGTGAACTTGTTCCAATTTTTTATGCTAAAATCTTTGTTGACTTTGATTATGTAATGAGTTAGAGCGGAGTAGAAAAATTACTGTGTCAAATAAATAACCATATATAATGTTCGTATGTTAATTTTTATATTTTAGATATGGAAGATTTTTCTCTATTTACAAACTACGCTTAACAACCGAATAGCTTTCTATCTGAAAATTAGAAAAAGAAATATATATTCAGTCAAAAAGACGGTTAAATTTCTACTAGGGGTAGCTCTATTAAAGAAATAATACCGAAGAATATCGCATTACGTAAAATGAGTGTTGTGAAGTTTTGAAGCCTTGCAATATGTTTGTCTTCCACTCAAAAAGTAATTAATCTTCTTACATAAAAAGTTGATTATGAGTTTAATAATCTTCGTGAGTCATACACAAAATAATACCGAGTATTTTCTCGCAACTACATTTGTAATAAACACAACAAACTACGCATTTTCTTGCGAGCAAAAATTCGTGACAAAAAGTTCTGTCGGGCCCGGGCCGGGTCAAGGGGGCCGGATCAGGCCATAAAAATGAAGCCCGTTTCGAACCCTGGTTTATATACATGTTTTCATCTATAGCAACAGAAATGCAGGATTGTTAGCCACGGATTAGGAGAACCTTTTCCGTGTTTCTCCTCTTCGGCACGTAGAGCCCATCCTGCTTTGAAGAGGAAGGATGCTTCCTGGAAAACCCACGCCCTTGTCATGCTTGTCTGTGAGTGTTATTCGGTAAACCTGCATCCATTGTGTGATTTATTCTGTTTCTCCAATATCACAGACAAGACTATCTGTTATCCATTCTATGTGAAGATGATTCAAGCGCTCTTTTAGCATTAGCCCAAAGATTTTTAAATACTTTTATCTCTTCAATAGCAGCTTTGTTCTCTTGAAAATCGTCTTCTAACTCTTCTTGATCATCATTTTCATTGTCATAACTTTTGACACTTTTCTTCTAGATGGATAATTTATCTGGTGATGTTTGTTCTACATCACTTATTTGTCTTTTGCGTTTCAGTCGTCCAAAAAAAGATCGAATTTGACTTTCATTCAAAATCTCATTAGCTGAGAAATAGAATTTGTTATTTTCTTTCAAGGTTTCCATATCTGACTCAACCTCTTTCGGTTTCCAATGGTTCCCATTTAAAATACCCCCATTAAATTTTCTCTTAAGATATTCTCGCTGTTTATTAGAAAATTTTGTATTTGATTTGTGTACTGATAAAGCCCAACCTTTCGCAAGAGGAGTTGTCTCAGCATCGACTACGTCCACTAAATTCATATCAATCGATATGATTCGTCGATTTTCGACTTCTTCTAATTTCGAATGATACATTTTCATTGCTGTATCTTTCATTGAAAGTTTTTCAACTACACATCGATGTTTATCAATGATTATATGATTCATGTAGTTTCCAAATTTTACAAATTCTGCTACGCACCCTGGCTCAACATCACATTCATATATATTCTTTTGTTTATTACAGGTTTGTGATGATTACTTCTCTTGTACGTCGCAGTCGTCTACATCCATAGTTTCATCACGATATCTCTCTTTTGTCTCTACTCATTCATGAGTAAAATCTTTAATGCATCTTGATGTCAAAACAAGAATATCCTGATCTCGATTCAACTGCGACCACGGTATCAAAAGACCGGAACCTATGTTCCATGAACGGTGTACTAGGAGACCTCTACTTTGATACTCGAAATTGTAATAGTTCGTTGTCTGCTTGATAGTACACTTCTTACTGTTAGCGTCGACAAATATTATTTTATGACGCTCACTTGTCCAGTACATATATACATATATGTACGTCTTTTTTCTTTCCTGTCAAATAGATATATCGTTTTGTTGATCATCATGAGAACATGATGACCTTAGTATTCTTTATTGCGTCACTCTTTTTTTGTTTTGTTATTACGTATTTGATTTTTCCCTTTTGATTTTCTTCTACGATCTTTTTTTCTCAATATATATATATTGTTCTTTGTTTCGTTTATTTCATTATTATTATCGTTATAATCATTATTGTCATCATTTATTGTTGATATTATATATATATATATATTGTTTGTTACATCTTCATTTTTTTCACATACTTATCAACCGCTACATAACAAGTTATTTATGTAAGCTTATGATTTCATATATATTATAATTCATAGCTCTACTATATTATCCCCATACGATTTTAAGAGCTAACACTTACTTTTTTTAAATTCATTATTTTCAATTCGGCAGTCAAGTGCAAAAACACCTTTGACCCCTTTGTATGAGTGACATGCTTCGACAAACTCAGAAGCAGTTGTCACATTATGATTTTCATTCATATATCTGCGATTATGTGACTTAAGTACGTCAGCAAAACGATCACTAGAACCCTTGTTGCCCTGTGGATAACCAAAATCAATTCGCTTGATTGCTATACCAGTCTTTTCAGATATATGCTTGGCTGACACAAGTATGTTTGCCGAATGATAGCAACCTGCGTTATTTGATCGGATAAATGCATTTTTTATCTGTGGAACAGTTTCTTTAATGCGACATAAAACGTCGTTCAAGATAGCAACGATTGTGTCACTATCCTTTGTACACTGATCAAAAACATGTACACAAACTTTATATTTAAAAGAATATTTCTTTTTCTTATCAATGACATCATTGTCATCGTTGTTTTCTCCAGACAAATCATTCATTTCGTGCTCACCGATTTGCTGACTATTGTCTAAGACATCAGCGTCTTCATCGTATACGTTATTCTCGTCTTCAGCACTTGTATCATTTTTCATTACAACAGTAATATGCCAACTGATGCCTCGTTTACCGAAAAATTCTAATTGTGGTTCTCGACTTTTAATATTGAGATAAATCTCATCGTTAGATAGTTTATCGAGTAAATTTTCTCGACATAAATCTTGATTTATGGACCTCAAAAAATAAGCCTTCCATGCTTCAATAGCTTCACAGTATGACGGAAATTTTTTTAAAGTTCGATGTAATAGTTCTTCATCCTTTTTTTTTTCTTCTATGAGTCGTTCAATTTCACTTAGAGTTCTCGTTCGATTTGAGCATTCAGTACAGGATTCATTGTGCTCATAAGCACAATCTTGAGCAAAATCACGTTTTTCTGCATCGCTCAATGCATAATCGCAACAATGATTAGCAATATTGCTCGATCTCGCTATGTGCACTTTATAATCAGATTTTAAATAAAATCGAGCACGTTTCAAATTCTCAATAAGTCGAGCAGTATCATCATGTAGTGCGACTTTATCTTCAATCATTTTTCGTATACCGTCAAATGCCTCTCCAGCTTCAGCTGCAAAGTAATTTATGCCTTGTAAAGACTTTCTTGTTGACGCTTTACAAGCATCGAGAATAGTAAACAGACTACTTTTGCCAAGTGGTTCAAAATCTGAACACACCTCTTCACAATAAAGAAGATACTGATCGATAATACGAGCTGGTCCCATATTTCTTATCGTATTTGGAATGAAAAGTTCAATTCCAGACGATAACTTCAACACTTATTCACCAAAGGGTAAATCTGTGCACACTTGAGATGAAATAATAAAATCAAGAAAGTGAGCGATTTGATGATCATCAAACCGTTGAACAACTTTTGTTGCTTCTTCAAATCTGGAACCAAGACTATATTTTCTAGCATGCAAACGTGCTGCAGTAAATCTGCCACTAGTTAAAACTGGTATGAATAACTGAATGAGTTTTAACGATATTTTCGGTGCAACAATTGAGAGAATCTCTCGTCTTGATTGCCAAGATTCAGAATTATGATATGCTTCTGAAATGCCACTCATTATTTGACGAAAATTTCCGTCTAAAACGATGTTGAACTCCTCATTATTCAGATCATCGATTGTGTCCTGCATATAGATATCAGCATCATTCGGTGCTAGCACAGATGTAGTTGATTTGAATATAAATTTGGTTATACCAATATATCTCAATTTGACACGATATGACAAATATTTATAAGACTTTGTCACATGGACTTTTCTTTTACTGCTACAAGCAGCAAGAAAACTGTTCAAAGCTGCTATTTGTTCTTTCAACTTTTCTTCATTAATGGAAGGATCATAAGGTGGTTCATAATCAAGATCTTTATCTTGCATAGAATCTTCTTCCCAACATACTGAATCAGGATCGAAAAGACACTCAAAAGCATCGTTATGAAGTCTTTCTCTTGATACTTCCGTTTTCTTTGAAACTTCCGTTCAACAATCGCGACAAATAAATTTTCCATATGAGTTTTTCAAGTGAAAAACTTCGAATAACGTGATAGCTTGAGGCACAGTAACGTTTCTTAGGTCAGACTTCACATATGAAAATTTTTTTCTGACATTGAAACAACAATTACATTTACTGTAGCCTTGTCAAAAATAAGAGTATTGTAACAGTGAATTATGATGACCCTCACCAACGAAAACGGTATCGGTACTGAATTTGTGCTGAGAAAACAAATCAGCTCTTAGAAGCATCACTTCTAAAGCAGTTTCAGCATCAGAAAAGCAGCTTTTTGTTACTTTCTGATTTTTCAGTTTCGACATAGCCGTCCAAATTGACTTAGTGGAACAAACAGTTTCATCACAGAAACCAGCAAAAAAACATTTATCGTTAGGTGCAAAACCATACATCCTTCTTTGACACAAAACCAATTTTTCGAACAAAGCTTTATTATTTTAAAAGCCATCTGAGAAATTACCTCTAATTATTAATTGTTGCCATTTTTTCGTCTGCGAAAGAACGTTTAAACTTCATAATTGGGATGCCGAAATAAGTTAATTTTTTCCATTATCAACATTTCCTAGAAGTTGAAATTTTGTGCTCATAGATATGAAAAGAATACTTTTTACAAGTCCACAGTTAGAGAAACACAGACCGAAACGAACCGCTAGACTTCGGGTCGGGTAGGCAAAAATAGTTTAAAAAAAGCTGTATATTAGTATCCTAATGATAGATAATTGCTTATTTTAACTACCCTTTAAATAATGACCTGTTTGAGAAAAGTGAAAGTACTTTTTTTGAATATGTAAGACAACTTTTAAAAACTGAGAACGGCTACCAATCCAGACCGAGCCATGATTGTCCGGTTCAAGTTCGGTTCGTTTTCGGTCTGCGTAGAGAAAATTGCCAAAAATATAGTATTAATCCGATGTCGCGAAAATCCTTTCAAAGGAGACGCATTTCAACAGATCAAGGAAACATACCAGCAAATAGATTGAAAAATTCTACATCTATTATTATCAAAAAGATATCCTTAAAAAAAGTCTAATTAAATAAAAACTGATATTTTAAACGTTCTGATTATCTGGTTGAATAATACTATCTTCGTGATACCAATACTTTTTATATTACAAGTGTCCAGCATATCCTTTTCAAAAAAAAGTAAATATACTAATAAGATCCACGCAAAATTTTCTCCCTTTTACTATTAAAACAGAAATTTCCAACCGAACATAATTTTAGAGAACAGTCCAACAGAAGTCGGCAACTTAATCTTGGACATCCGCTATTTATTTTATTTATTATAATAGAATGATAATGCTCACTTATGCTGCAGTAGCAGATCAACAGTAATCATTAAATACAACTATGAATACAATTGCAATTAGCACAGCAGTAGAAAGCAACTTGTTTGATAAAAAAGAGGTAGATGTACAACTTACTAGAATAACTACTTTTTTTCTCATTGTTGCAAAGATTAATAGCGGCAAAAGCTTTCTATTAGCGCTATCCCGTATCAAACTATCATCATCGACATCATCTATCAGTAATACGCCATTGACTACATAATTATCATATAATACGTTATGTTCAACTGCGCATAAAGAGATTACATATGATGATGTTAGTGAAAAAGCTTTAAATGCAATGACAACATAAGTAATGCTCGTCGCTATAACTTGCTAAACCCGCGACTGAGATCGACCTAATTAGGGGTGGCACTTTGAACTTCGATTAAAGTCGAGATTTTATAGTTAGTAAGGACTATTTTAGGTCTTCAAGCTTTTTAGTTTCTAAGTATCTATTGGGAAATACTCGTCGCTGCGTCCGCTTTTCTATTAGCCGAAAAACTGGCCAATCAGATGGTAGCAAATTGCAACTCGCTTATTCCATGGATAATCGTGGGAGATTCTATGAGAACTTTTGTAGAGTACCCTTGATAATCTCAATTTGGCCCGAACAATCATATGGTCCATCCTTCTTTTCATAGAGAAAAAATGCCTCGCAATCTGATTGGTCGAAAGTTCCATATTAAGAAAACCTTTATAGGATAGCATTTGAGGATCCAAGAACACTCCTATTACTATAGGACTTGAGGACTTTATAATGTATCAACAACTCATTTTAACTTTGAAAAGTCAAAGTTAAATTTCGAAAGTGCGGCATTGTAATCTCAACTGTTAAAGTTTCAAGTTATACTTTATTTAAAGTGCAACTTTAAAGTTTAGGAAAGTGTTTTCAAAGTTAAAGTGGCACCCTTGATTGAGAAGTTCCAGTGTTAGTGTTTTTTTGACCATCGATTTTTGACCCTGACACACACCCACGAACAAATGAACAAACCAAAAACTATTTTTTTCATATGACTCTCTCTACATTCGAGATAACCTTAGAATAGTGGCAATATTCGCAGTCCAACAAATGGTTTCTATAACCTCCTCTTCCACGCCCCTGTCTTTCCACTATTCTATTAGTTAAACATCCTAGTGTTCAAGGCGAATTATAGCATATCTGTGAGAAACGTGAATTGATGCGAACAACCCTATATTTCAGCCTTACGATAGAGGCAATATTGACGGTCCAACAAACGGTTTCTATAACTGCCTCCCTACTCCGCCATTTCTTCACTAATATACTGGAAAAACATCCTGTTGTTCGAGGTGAATTATAGCATACCTATGAGAACGTTGAATTGACTTGAACAAGTCTATGATCCGTCCTCGTCTTCGTGAAGGAAAAACGCCTCAAAACCTGATTGGCCAAAAATCTTTTGTAACAGTCAATTCGATTGCAGGAAATATTAACTCTCATATTCCAGTTCGCAGCATAGTGTTGTTCGAGCCAATTTGGGATTATCAAGGATACTATGCATAAGTCCGCATAGAATCTCCCACGGTTATCTGTGAAATAAGCCAGTTACAATTTGCTGCAATCTAATTGGCTTTTACAAAACAGTTCCAGCCAATCAGATTTCGAGACGTTTTTTCTTCATCAAGATAAGATTGGACCAAAGGGTTGTTCGGGCCAATTGAAGGTTATCAACTTGAGAACTGAGGAGTACCTCTCTGGTATAGGAGTTGAAGACCTATAGGCGCTATCAGAATGTGGCGGAAGATTTGGGGACATGTCAAGAGGTTCCAAGGTTAGTGTTTTTTTATCTTTGATCTTTGACCCTGACACAAACCCACAAACGAACAAACTATTTTTTTTCACATGACCCTCTCTACAGTTGAGGGAATTATGTGTGAAATAGAATGATGTAAAATAATTATGGTAATTTTAGTTTATCGACAAGTAAATCCATTTAGAATTTAATGTGTGTGCTATTAATAAATGATAAACGGTAGTTTTCACTTTCAAAAGAAAGCTGTCGTTTGCCATATTGTTGAGTGTCTATTTACCGATTCAAATAATGTTAGACGTTTTCTAGTATTACAAAAAAATCAAAGGGAGAATGACAATCAAAGCTAGTTGAATAATTGAATAATCGAACATGAATATGTTAAACATCATTCATATTTTGATGATCACCAGGATTGCCTATTATTATTATTATTACAAGGTTCTTTTGTATTAGTCCTACGTACTAATTCTGTTCAACAGATGTATGTACATTGGAAACATTTTTTTTCAATAAGATACTATAAAGGTTTAGGATGTCAATGTGACTTAAAGTCGTAAGTGCACAGTTTTACTAGTACTCTTGAAAACAAGAACACGCGTCGTCTTTATAATATTATCAATATGTTTCTCAAAAACTACTAACTCACTGTGTTTTCAGCAACTAAAACTGTTGCATGGTGCTTCGAACTAATTACTTAATCGCCATTCGTTCGCGTTGCACATGGTACACGTATTTCACTCACATTTGTTTCAGCTGAGACAGTTTCTGGTCTAGTAATGCTGCTGTTTTAGTAGTTTTATGTGGATGTTTTTAAAAATACGCATATTTTTCGGCTATCTTTTATTACTAGAAAAGCATGAATTTATAAAAGAAAAAGATTAAAAGAATAAATGGAAAACATTAAATATATAGCGATCAAAAAAAATTAATTAATGCTATTCTAAGATGTTTAACGAATTGGTAGATTTCCATGAAGGTTTAAAATTTAAATTTCAGTTTTTCATTGATTAAATGAATGATCAATAATCTCGTAAAACTAAACTAGTATGTCACTAGCATCTACAAATATATCATCTTCTTCAGCATGTAAATCACACTGATTAATTCTTTGTTGTAGAGGTGTACATAGATGAGTGTCTTCATGTATTGCTTGAGCTTCACTATTTTCGTTTTGATGGTAAATATTGGGCTCGTATTTTGGTACGTAGACAAAGTAATGACAATTTTATTGTTAAAATAGCGATATAAAGACAACAGCATATTATCACAGAAAGTATGATTATCTTCTGATAATATTGACGATGAGCTTCATTTATATGGCGTAAATGGCAGTGTAATTGACATTCTAACGACGACGATGATGATGCATTTGAGCAAGTACATTCGTTTGTTTTCAATAGTGACTTATTTTTAATCTATAATTCGTCAACTAATTTACTTCGTATCATATCACTATTGGACATGATTTCGTTAAAATATATGGTAAGACCGAATACCACTATTGGTATTATCATAGTAGCGATCAAACCCAAGACTGCTGATTTACGAAGTGTACGACGCACACGTGGACAGCAATTATACCTTGTCCATGGTACGTGGCGTAGACCTATAAATGAATATGTAAAAATAATATATGTATAAGCATGAACTTTAAATATCATCTATCTTACTCTGTTGTGTCCTATGATTTATGAAAGCTTGTTTGCAGTTAGGGCAACTAGCTTGGGCATAGTTAATATTTGGTGGAATTATACGAAGTTCCACGATCGATGCTTGCGTAAGTTTACAATTCATAAATGTAATATCTGAAGACCTATAGAGTTTTTCGTTTATGTAGAGTCCTCAAAATTCTGATTTTCCTGATTCATAATTTCTCTTCGGCATGTTTTTCATGAGATTTTTTCGATTTCAACTTGACAAACTTATCCTACAATAATATTCTTATCTATGTAATTATCATCGTCCACATCACTTTAATAAGACGAATATTATACAATATTCGATTAAAATAGCAGCCAATCTTTCACAACAATCTTTGATAGAACAATAGAAAAATCATTTCGTAGTGTTAACTAATGTTTTTTTTACTCTAGGCATTAGTACAAATTTATTTCAGTAGAATTTAAACAAAAGGATAGTACTTTTGAATCAGTGAATTCATGAAAAACCTCTTAGCACAAAATTTACAGAATTATATTCGCTTCTATGATGAGCATATGATTTTATTTGACAGAACAGAAAGAAAGTGTTCGGGACAGACGAGTGAAAACCAAAACACACTGCAAACAAAATCAAACAGACGTATTTCTACAGATGAACGCATTCCAAAGCTGCTTGTTTGTGACATCATGTACCATTCTGAATGTTTTTTTGACTATAATCTCCTCGATCTTGGAACTTATTTATGCTATCTTCGGAATTGAGACTGTGAGAACGAGAGAGAAAGAAAGAGATAGTCATATCCAAAACCTATAGTTGAGAAAAATCAAAAGTAAAATACATTGAAGATATAGTAACAACAAAGGATATCCGAGGGCGAGACGAAATAGGATAGACGGACAAGCATAAGAGATGAATCTAGATATTATATCGAATAGGAATAACCGGTAGTAAAAATTTTCTAGGGAAAACTGCAGTTGTGAAGATGATTGCACATCAAATATATATCTGATCACCGAATGAGGAAACAAACTAACCAAGCGATTATCACCTGATAAATTATACATATGTATCTATCAAAAGAAAAGACAAAATAAATAAGAAGACAATAAAGAAAAATAAAATGGACTGTAAGAAACAATACTAATGACAGTGTGAATTATTGAATGGCTTCATTGATAGAAAAGGGTACACAGATTAAATGAAAAATACGATAATGCTTCTTTTATTTATGTCAAGGAGTAATTATACTATCATCATATCACGTAACTGCTCTTCAAATTTTTATTATTAAATTCACAAAAAATCGATAATTATCAAAGAGAGTGATGATTGTATCTAACTTTAAGAATATGGCTTGAAGTTTTGTTATTAAGTTCGTTCGTCAAGATTTTAGATGGAAACCTACTGCTAACGCATCAGTCATCTCCTCTGATAATGGAGCGGAAAGAAATAGTAAAAAATCGAACTTGTATTGAAACAGTTCAATATTTCATTTTAACTATTTGTTACATAAATTAGAGAAGATAATAAATAATTCACTTTACAAATTAATGCATATAACTAAGAAGATACTTTATCTTTACTTTACCGAGGAAAATAAAATAGGCAAACTTTACAGAAAAAGCAAACTAATGTACAATAGTGTATGCGTGTAATTTGTTTTCTCGAATTTTTACATCCACATTATCAATCTGAAATTCTACAACGTATCAAAGCATGTGCTCCGATAAAGCCATTTTTTTTGTCCACGATTTTTTGGCTTTTATCCATCTGAAAGATGTTATGGATCACCATGAGTATATTCTATGACTTAGTTTTGCGCCAATTCAAAATGAGATCTCTGACTCCTGTGTTTCCTCATAGGATTCGAGAAAAAAACTTTTTCTCGAATATTCTCAGTAGCATAGCATTTATATGCAATTTTGCGCGCTGATTACGAATCTCAACCCAATTAAAATATAAATATGATATTCGCGATCAGCGCGCAAAGCGAAATCATAGAATATACTCATGGTAATCCCTAACATCTTTCAGATGGATAAAGAGCCAGAAAAGTTGTGGGCAAAAAATGGCTTTATTGGGACATATCCTTTCTTTCAATACAATTTTATTATAAAATAAGTGAAATGCAAAGAGCAGTTCGATTAGAAAACTTCGACTTTTTACCGACAAATGAAAGGTATTGTCTTGGCAGCTTGAATCTACATTATTTTTTATGTTAGAAAGCTTGAAGTCGCAAAGAACGAACGTTTAATAAAGACGAAGATAAGAATTTTATTATGAGCAAAGAAGAGATATCACTCTGTACATCGTTTACAAAAAGACCTTCAAATATATTAAATTCAACAGTATGAGTTATCAATAGCGAGGTCAGGGTTAAAGTAGTATTCGTAACAATGACACTAGTAATAGCAGCCTGAGTATGAAGGTAGCTAAAAATGATAAGAAGAAATAGAACTTACATGGTAGTACTATACTATGCAGAACAAGAGGAAAAAAGAGCACGCCTAGAAAGAAAAAAAAACATCTTACGAGGGAACGGTTTTAGGTGATAAAAAGCTTTTGAACTAAAACTGCTCTTATCTTGTAGAGTCTAATTACTCATGAAATATCCTAAGTTGATTCATCCCCATGGCGCTTTTAGATGAAGTTATGACCATTTTAATGATTTATCGACTTATAGCATTATGTAAATCACTACACTGTAAAAAAAAATAGGAGGTCTACTGAACTTTAAAGGTTTGGCACAGTTTTACGAAACGATTTTAAGTTCCGTCGCATACTAATCGTTTCGTAATTATTATAAAGAACCTTTTTAAGTTCTAAAAATTGTAGAAGGTTCCGAAGTTTGTTTGCGAAACCCTCTAGAAGTTCCATGCATCATGTACTGAACTTTCGGTAGTTTCGTATCCTTTGTACAAAGCTACTGACGGTTTCGCATAGTATTTAAACGTTCCGTATATATTCTGCGAAACCAGTCATGGTTTCGTAAATGCTTTAATAGTTCTGGATACGTTGTACGAAACTAGTCATAGCTTCGTAAAAGATATACCGAACCAATACATCATTTACAAAACTAAATGTACGCTGAACTTTTTCATATTTTACGGAACCACTGATAGTTTCGTGAAATAAGTAAAGGTTCTGTATAGCTTATACGATTCTATCGAAAGCTTCGTAAAGCATTAAAAGGTTCAGCGTACATTGCACGAAACTGTTCATAGTTTCTTCGATGATGTAATGGTTTGGTATATCATCTATTAAACCATGGCTAGTTTCGCACAATATGTGCGGAACTATTAAAACACTTACAAAACTATAAATAATTTTGTAGAACTTATACGCAACCTTTAGATGCCATACGAAACTGCCGACAGTTTCGTAACACGTGTACTGAACCTTCAGATAATTGGCGCAGCTGTTAATGGCTTCGTGTAAAACGTACCAAACTATTATATGGTTTTTGAAACTAGCAAAGGTTTCGTAAAATATGGGCGGAACCTTTGCAACACTTGCGGAGTAGTTCATGACTTCGTAAAAGATGTACCGAACCATTATATCATTTATGAAACTATGAGCAATTTCGCTTATTTTATGTTGAACTTTATAATATTTTACAAAGCTTTCAATTGATTCGTATGAGATGTACGATACTTTTAGTTGTTTTACGAAATTGTCAACGGTTTTGAGCAAAAGATACAAAATTACGAAAATTCCAGTACACGGTGCATGGAACTTCTAAATAGTTTCATAGTAAAACTTCTAAACTCTCTTCAATTTTTAGCACTTAGAAAGATTCTGTATGAAAATTACGAAACAATCTTCATGCCACAACACTTAAAATCGTCTCATAAAATAGTACCAAATCTTTAAAATTCGATAAAACATCAATTTTTTTAGAGTCTGCTAACTCAAATAAGCCTTGTATGAGCTATGTTTAGATAACTCATAGAAAGGCAGAGATAGAACCCAAACATAGATTTTAAAAATTATCGATTCCGCAACGAAACAGTCTTAAGTAGTTACGAGACGTACTGTTTGATAGGTCTCAAAAAGTTGCACGTATTACTCCTGAGATAGCCGTCAAAAAAATTACTGATAGTATCCCAAGATAGTCGTCGAAAAGTTACTAACAGTAGTCCGAGATAGCCTTCAGAAAGTCACTAATGGTACGCTGCGATAGCGCTCAAAAAGTTACCTAAAGTACCCCAAGATAGCCCTCAAAAAGTGACTTATAGTGTCCTAACATACCCCTCAGAAATTGACTTATAGTATCTCAAGATAGTCCTTAAAATGTTACTAATGGCACGTTGAGATAGCCCTCAAAAACTTACCTATAGTACCCTTAAATATGCGTTAAGAACTTACGGAACCTTTTTGTTCATTACTCATTCACCGTTTTGTTTTGATGGTGCAGCCTATATATATATACACGAATGAGTTCACAGAAAATTATTGCCATGCAGAGGACGTTTTAAGTAGCCTTAAGGATCCGTTGAAAACTTACGAAACCTTTTTGTCCACTACTCGTTCACCGTTTTGTTTCGCCGCTGTGATCTATATATATATATGAGTGAGTTCGCGGAAAATTATTGTCATGTAGAGAACCTTTTATGTACCCTTAAGGATCTGTTAAAAATTTACGGAACCCTTTTGTCCACTACTCATTCACCGTTTTGTTTCGCTAGTGCAAGCTATATATATATATACGAGTGAGTTCATGAAAAATTATCGTTATATAGTA